>BQNB010090134.1:0-27226 GCA_026074375.1 Tanacetum coccineum | reverse complement strand
ATCTCTTTGATGACGTTGCCCTGTAGGTCTTTGAAATGAAGTCAGCGCTTTGTTGTTTACTATGCTGACGTCATGTACCCGTTCGAAACTTCATGACCCGTTCGGACTCTTGTGACCCTTTCGGACTTGAATGGCTTGCTTGGTCTGGAATGATTCGATTGGGCTTGAGTGGTTCGCTTGGGCTTTGTGTGGCCCATTCGGGCTATTAGCTTGTCCGGCATATACGCGGACAGCTGAGTTGTGATGGTTGGTGGTCGTTGATGATTGGCCGGTTGCTATTGGTGATGTTTGTAGTATATTAGAGAGAGGAAATGTGAGAGAAGTCTGTGATTTTTTAGAGTTGGTGAGAGTTAGGCGAGTGAAGAACTGAAGATGGATTTGATAAATAAAAAGCAGAAGAAACCGAAAAAATTGAAAAACCGAACCGCAAAAACCGAGAAACCAAAAAAATCGAACCGCCAAAAACCGAACGGTTTCAGTTTTTGGTTTTATAAAAACCGAATATTTCAGTTCGGTTTCGGTTTTAGCCAAAAACCGACCCAAACCGAACCGTGCACACCTCTAAATAAAATACTAAAACTAAAAGTGTAGCGTAAAAATAGATTTTGGTAAATAAAATACAAGAAAAGACTAAAATACCCTTCAAGTTAACGGTCAACTAACAGAATAACTGGTCAAGGGACCAAACCCGATACGGGTCGAAACCACTGGGAGAGGATCCAGGAAAAAAACATTAGGGACTATTTTCGTTAAACTCGACAGACCACATGGACCATTTATGCAATTAACTCTTATAACTAAATGGGAGTGTGTGTGGGGCCTAAATGAGGAGGTGCTTAGAGCCCGTTTGGTTCGTAGTGGGTTTAAGATTTATATTAGGATTTGGATTTGAATTTAGGTTTGGTGTAAGTTTTAAGAAAAAATTAGAGAGAAAAAATATATAAATGGTATTATATTATTACATTTAAAAGTATATAAAATAAAAAATAATTAGATTTATTGATATTAAGTAAATTTTAAATCTAAATGAAAGGTGGAAATAAATTAAGGGCCCACAATTTGGAGAAAGTGACATAGATGGCAGTCATATTTTTTATAAAGTCGTCTATTTAGATTGTATTTGTGTATGCCAATATTTTAGGATTCATCCTAATCTTTTGGGCCCACCTTAGCCAACCAAACATCAGATTTTAAATGTTAAAGTCAAAATCCATGCCAAGACCCCTAACCAAACGGATCCTAAATGTATGTTACGAGTGAAAGTGTATTTTAAAGTGAGAGTGTTAAGATGAGGTGACACCCGATGGGACCCAAATGAGGAAGAAAACCTCCTCACCATATTGCTCTTATATAATTTTTTATGATCAATAGCTTTTTGTTGTCATTGTTTTGTCTTTCTTTATTCTTGAAAAACCGCAAAACCGAATCTAGATAAACCGTGAGAAACAAAATAAAAATCGAGAAAAACGAAAATAAGCCAAAAACTGCATAACCGAATCTAGATAAACTGAAACCGTGCAATTTCTAAAAAGCAAAAATCGAATATTTCGGTTCGGTTTTAGCCAAACCGAACTATGCTCACCCCCAGCTTGAATGTGGCAGACTACATGATCGTTCTCTCTTTAAATTGTTGACCCTATGACAAGTTCGGATGGTGAAGCACTACGCCATACACCAAGAGCTTTAGTTATTCCATGAAACGTGGAGCAATAACTTCGTTCCTATGCTCTTTCACGGCCTCCAAAAACTAGTGTAAAACTTGAGAAAAATGACAGTATTGGGTCGTCTTTACCAAGATCTTGAACTTGTTAAAGTTAGTGTGGAAACTAGAAGGGGAGTTGAATAGTTTACAGGTTCGTTTTACGTTTTAAAAGTTTGCTTTCAAAATACTTAGATTCGAGTAGTATGTTCAACCAATCAACAATATGAATCAACAAAGTAAATATCTAAACTAATGCTAAATAACAATCACAACAATATAAAGAGATGAGAGAATGAACAATCAAACCAAGACACCAAGATTTATAGTGGTTCGGCTACGAAGCTCTTCTTCGCCCTACTCCACTCCCCGAGTATCCTACTCGAGATTTCACTATGTCAACAAGCTCCCTTCAGGCGGAGAAAACCGTTTACACGTCGCTTACGTTATTTTCCGACACTAAGCTAAATGTCGAGTCCTAATCTTAGCTAGAACCAATCTACCATTTCACAAACACTATACACTCACAAGATCTACTCTATTGGATTTACACACAATCTGAATCACACAATTACACAAGATAATTACAATAGAGATTTGATACTTAGAAGAAGAGAGGAGAGATCACTAAATAAAAATTCGTTTCTTGGCGAATACGAATGTTCTTCTCTTGCACTTGATTGAGAGGAGAGATGAGAAGAAGAGATTAGATCACTTGAAACAAGATCTAAGAATGTTAGTGATCAAGAGATTTAGAGAGAGAAAGAAGATTTGTAGAGAGAGAAAATTATCTGAAAAATTCGTGCAAAGAGGTCTAATTTTCTGCTGGGAATGAAACAGTATTTATAGGCAGGAAAACCTAACGGTCACTGAGGGCGGTCCCGGCGGTCCCAGATATATCTGGGGGCCGCCAGACCAATAAGGGGGTCGCCCAGTAGACTACGCTCATGTTTTTGTCTTTTTGTGGGGAATGTTGTATCTGTTATGGAATCTTCCATTTTGGGGGAAAATTTTGAATTTCAAATTTAAGTTTTAAATAAAATTTTCTTTTTAATTAGAAAATATTTTGTATAATTGTTTTTGTGAAATACTTTTGTAAAAATGTGATGGTTAAAAGAAAAATATTTTCTTGATCACTAATCATGCTTAATGATTTGTTTGTTCATACCTTAAGTGATTACTAATCTTAGAAATGGAATTTTACGATTAATAATTTGTAAACGTTTATTTTTATCGTAAACGTTTTTACATTTTGTTATTATCAAAACATTGAGAGGTCAAAAAATATAAATAACGTTTTTAGACATTATTTGTATTAACAATCTCCCCCTTTTTGATGATGACAAAATATAAACTCATTTTGTATAAAATTAAAGGTTTCAAATTATTAATGAGTTTTCATTCTATTTCTCCCCCTTTTTGTCGAATTCAAAAAGAATGATCGTCGAATTGTTGTAGAAAGAAAGAAGTTGACGATATCAAGACTCCCCCTTGATGTACGCTCCCCCTCGCTTGGGGCACCAAGGGATCGATCTTATGAAAATTGTTTGCTACAAAACAAAGTTAGTAGTACAAGTGTAAGACAATATCTTCTCAACTTATAGGAATTCATGCAAGCTAAATCATAAAGTAGTTTCATTCATTACTTAATAAGCTCATACAAGAAGCATACTACATGCAAGGAAAATAGAGCTAAGACTTAATAAAGAGAAATTCATTCATACATTATACCACAATCTAAACATACTACATAAGGTAGATAAAGTTAATCATGACATAAATCCTAGATGATCCTTGATTAATAGGAAATGACTTTAAGCAAAATGGTTAGGGTGACCAATTATGAGGTGATATGACCTAGTTTTCAAGGGTGAGGTGGAGAGAGTGAATTCATGGTGGAGGTGAGAAGATACCCAATGTGAGAAAACATTAGGTTCATCTCATCTCTAAGAGAAAAGATAAGATTGCGGTTGTGAAAGCAACAAAGACAAGTTGACCTATGATAGTCATGATAGTTGAAGTAAATGGGATGACCCATGAGAGGTGGTTGAGGTGGCGGTTGTGGTGAAGGTAGTGATGGAGTATCAAGAATGTGATCAAGAGGAGTGGTTGGTGACAAAGAAAGTGTGATATCCAAAGAAGGATGACTTTGAAGTGGTTGAGGGTTTGAAGGTCTAGGAGGGACATCCGAGATGTTGTCAAGCAAAGGGTTCAAAGGTTGAGGAGAAGTTGGTTCATTTGAGGATGGTGGTAAAATTTGAAGTTTTGATTGAAAAGAAGATGTGTTCTCTTGGCTTGATGAGGTTTGATTGGTGGATGGAGTTTTTAATGGTTCATTTGGAGGAGTTGGAGATGAACAAGTTATTGTAGGAGAAGGTGTGGTGGTGACATCTTCATCACTAGAAATGTTAACAAATAGTTGTCTAGGAGGGATTATGGTTAGTTTGATTTTCTTGGAAGGGTTAGAAGAAGAAGCTTAAGTGGGATTCATGGTAGGATGTTTGAAGAAGATGAAGATGATAAGAAGAGTGAGAAGGATGACTTATTTAATTAGGAAGCATAGGATTGAAATGGCAAAGCATGAGGATTAAGAAGATAGATTCCAAAAGTGGTTAGCAAAATGCAGTAAGTTTAGCTGGGCCTAGAGAAGAGAATAGTCAACAACACAGAACATCAGGTAGTCACAGTAAAATTTCCGTGACTCTGATGGCGGTCCGATAATTACATGGTGGTCCCAGATATATTAGTGGGCTGCCTAGTATTTATGGGGGCCATTTTCTGGAGGTTAATTTTTTTTCCAGTTTTTCAAATTTTGTAAAATCCGTCCAGAAAAGGTTTCCTAAAGACGCCATTTTTGCAGTCAATCCTACTTTACCAGGGATCATCTAATGTTTAATAATCAAATTCACAGAATTGATTATCCTAAATTATATCAAAGACGCACATATATGTATATGAACTAAGAAATAATCATTAGTATAAGTGGCCATATTGTATTAAGGTGCATGCATGAATAATGACTAAGAGAAGTTATACACGGACTAGAGTACACTAGATGATAGTCAAAGTAATAGTACATAGCAATAATAATACTAGTGCGTGTGTCTTAGCATATTAGTAAGATGTAGAAATATCTCAAACATGTGTTGCGGTATCCGAATCATCACTAGTGACTTCATCAGAGGATATGGAGATGATTGCTTGAAGATGATTAGGATGAACCCAAGGTTTCATGGATGGCCAATATAGTATATACTTTGGTTTTTGTAGATGAGGATTGATTTTGATGAGGTGATCATACAAACGATTTAGAATCATTCCATATGACATTGAAGAGTTTGGTTGATTTTTAATATTTTCAACTCGTTTGGTCAGAAAATAAGCAAAGTTAAAGGGAGTACTTGTTAGAATGTAATACATCATGTGACATGATGATGCGGGAAGAAAATTGAGTTGTTTTGAATGCCAAAGGCGTTCTCTTGAATGATTTTATTCCAAGATCTCATGTCATGACGAAGCTCTTCTTTGAGAATTTTGTTTGGGAAAATAGTTTGTCCAGTTGTTGTAATAGATTGAACAATTTCATTTGATGTTGGAATGTGTGTTTGGTAAGGGGTGTTAGATTCTTGATTAATTCTCAAAGAATCAAGGGATGAATCTTCGGAGTAAGAACATTCTCCTTCACATGGAACGGAAAGAATTGAGGCAAATGATTCAAGTGAGAGTTTAAATGTTCTTTTTAATACCCATAATTTTAAAAAGATATTTTGATCATTGTCTCTAGTAATTTCTATTGAAGAATATAATTCGAGCAAAAATCTTGGGAAAATCCCTTCGTGGAGTTCACATATATTTAGTAGTTTGATAATTTGAAACATGATTTGAATATTATCATATTTAGTAGATTCAGAAGATATTGGACGACCTTCATGAATTGTTCTACATTCTAGGTTTCGAATGAAGGGTTTTAAGTTATTAGGAAGATAGTTTTCATTTGAGATTCTTGGAATGTATGATTTGGTGTACCGTAGTTCTTCTTCCAACGTCGTTTCACCTAATTGAAAGAGATATCTAGTGTGTGCCTAAATGTGACAGGTGTGGAGTAACGATTAACTCGACCTAAAGATAAAATCTTAAGAGTTAATCCAAACGCTCCTTAATTTGAATTTTCTCATCCAAACATGTCAAAAAATACATATGAATTATGTATCTCGACCTTTGTTCATGAGGTCATTATGCATGTGTTTAAAAAAACATTTTTAAGTTGTATTAACAATGCATAACAATAATTTTATTATGTTCCTATCGTGAGTGATTTGAAAATAAGTTTGGGTTTTGGTTCGAAATCAATTTTTCGACAAACTCACTTGTGTATGTAAATCCTATGTATAAGGGAAGCATATTGGTTATACATTGTATCCTAGTAGTCCTAATTGTACAAAATTGAAAGAAAAATGAAAAATCCCCAATTTTAATTTTTGTGTTCATCATGAACCCTAGACTCAAATTGAAAGAAAATAGATGAAATGACTTACAATTGATGATGTTGATGATGTTAGGAATGATTGTATGTGTTGATTTTATCTTCAATTCAAGTTTTAATGGTTGATTTTGAGTTTTTGGGTTGTTTTGGTCGTGTTCGTCGCTGCAGCAGGGAGAGGGGGTGTTTGTTTTTGAGTTTTGAAATTTTTTGACTAAGTTTTAAAGATACATGTCTGTTGTTGGCGGTCCCATATCGATCAGGGGGCCGCCTGAGATATGGGGGCCGCCCGTATTATGGAATTTTTAGACTTTTAAATTTTGACACGAATTTACTAGGAAGAGTGACTAATTAATTTGCATTTCGCGAATTAAAAATATCTAACTAGCTTCGGATGAAGTAGTTAAATTGTCACGACGCGGAATGGAACGCGGACTAGAATTGAGACAGAAGAAAGAGAAGCGGACTAATACGATTTATGGAATGTGTTCCATCATTCCTAAACCAAGACGTAGATAGTTAAACGATTCACGTTTAAGGGGTTTCGTAAGAATGTCGGCGATGTTGTCGACGGACGACACTTTTGTCGACGGACGGCACTTTTTCGATTGAGATATGTCCTTTTTGGACATTATCATGAAATAAGTGGTGACGTATTTTGATGTGTTTAGTATGAGAGTGTTGCACCGGGTTTTCGCTAAGGTCAATCGCGCCTTTATTGTCGCACATGATCGGGACGTCGTCGCTCGTAACGTCCGTAGTCTATGAGAGCTTGTTTCAGCCATTAGGGCTTGGTTGACATGCTTTCTGGCGCTTTACATATTCGGCTTCGGCAGTGGATATAGAAAGAGCGGTTTGTTTCTTCGAGAACCAAGATGTCAAACAAATCCCAACGGAACGTCAAATACGCTTAGTGCTTTTTTGGTCCACATAATCTCTGCATGATCATAGTCGGATATACTACTGGTTTTTTAGTCGGCCCTTTTGATACCATAATCCTAGTGCGTAGCTTTCATGTGCTTTAATGTATCAGAAAGATACGTTAACCGCTTCATGGTGAGTGGTTTTGGTAGCTCTTTAAAAGCGGGCACAAAGCAGACACTAAAACATGATATCGGGTCCTACTTGCCTGTTAGGTAACAATAAACTACCTATCATGCCTACGATACTTGGTACTAGTTACCGACTCAACTCTTCATCTTTGTAGTTTCAGTATCGGAGGAATGGGGGTTTTATTGGGTTTAGGATCTTCTAGACCAAATTTCTTAAAGCATTTCTTTTAATATACTTAGATTGATCTAAAAGAATTACCATCTTCCATGTGTTTAATGTGTAATCCAAGAAGAAAGTTAAGTTTACCCAATCTTGCTCATCTTGAATGAACTCGTCAGGCTGGTATTTTGGTAAATTCATAACACATGTTGACAAGTCGAACCGAATATAATGTCATTCGACATAATTTGAACAATGATGGAGGATTTGAACTTTTTCTTTGAAGTAAAAAGAGTGTTATCTACCATTCCCATTTTATATTCATGTTTAATAAGAAAAGCTTTTAATCTATTATACCAAGCTTTGGGTGCTTGTTTAAGACATAATAAGCTTTCTTAGTTTTATAGCATGATCCGGTTTTTCGAAATCAATAAATCCCAGAGGTTGTGCCACGTATACCTCCTCATTGATAAAACCGTTCAGGAATGCACTTTTTACATCCATTTGGAATAATTTAAAATCTAAGGCGCAAGCATAGGCTAATAATATCCTAATAGATTCAAGTCTAGCAACCGGGGCATAAGTTTCATCATAATCGATGCCCTCTTGTTGGTTGTAGCCTTGAGCAACTAACCTTGCCTTATTTCGAGAAACAATACCGTTCTCGTCTAACTTATTCCTAAACACCCACTTAGTTCCTATAATTTTCATATTCTTAGGTTGTGGAACTAACTCCCAAACGTCGTTAGCAATGAATTGATTTAATTCTTCTTGCATGACGACTATCCAACTTTCATCTCCTAAGGCTTCATTCACATTCTTAGGTTCTATAGTTGATATAAAACAGTAGAAGTTACTTTGGTTCTGGGCTTGTGATCTAAGGGTTCTTTGGTTAAGGTTTCCTATAACATTTTCTAAGGGATGGTTCCTAGATTCCTTAATATTGACTATTTCGTCAATCTCTAATGTTTCATCCTCAACAACATTTTCTAGGTTTTTCTTTTCGATTTCCCTAATAGCTTCTTCTTCATCTAAGTCATCATCCACCAAGAGTGATGTCTTAGAGGGTGAAGGAGTTTCATCGAATGTCACGTTGAGTGATTCTTCGATTTTCCTAGTGTGTTTATTAAGAATGATATAGGCTTTACTATTTTGTGAGTATCCTAAAAAGACACCTTCGTATGACTTTGGGTCAAACTTGGTAAGGTAGTCTTTGGTGTTTAAAATGAAGCACTTGCTTCCAAACACTCTAAAATAGTCAAGAGTAGGTTTCCTACCTCTCAAGATTTCATAAGGTGTTTTTCCTAGGATGGCTCGAATTAGGATTCGGTTCTACGACGTTACACCAAAACTTTTGTGATAACGATTGCTCGTTCAACATGGTTCTACTCATTTCCTGAAGTGTCCTATTTTTCCTTTCAACCACACCATTTGATTGAGGAGTGCGTGGAGCCGAGAAGTTATGAGTAATACCATTGGCATTACAAAACTCTCCAAATTGCACTTCGTTATCAAATTCTCTATCATGCTCGGTTCTTATTGATACTATTGTACATCCTAATTGGTTTTGGATTTTCTTACTAAATATTTTGAATTGAATGAAAGCTTCGGTTTTATTCTTAAGAAATCTAGTCCAAGTATACCTAGAGTAGTCATTTACTATGACTAAGGTGTAGCAGTTTCCTCCGTAACTCCGTACGACGGATGGACCAAAAAGATCCATGTGGAGAAGTTCTAACCATCTAGTCATTGAGACTATGTTCTTAGCTTTGTGACTAACATGAGCTTGTTTGCCAATTTTGAAAGCATCACAAAAGTGTTGATCAAGCCTAAGCTTAGGTAAGTTTCTAACTAATTCTTTAGAAGCTAACGATTGAATGAGACACATATTTACGTGACCAAATCTCCTATGCCACAATGTGGATTTTTCATAAATTGTTGCAAGACATATTTTATCTTTTGGCTTATTTCCTAATTTCATCACATACAAGCCTACTATACGTTATCAGTTTGTATATGCATTGTTCATCGAGGTTATAGAAATGTTATGAATATATCTTTTATATAGGCATTCATTATCTCCTCGTCAAATTCAACTGTAATACTCCAGTTTAATAGTGACCCTCTCGTTCTGACATAGCAGCACGTCTTGGTGCTCGACTGCTTAGCATTGATCGTCTAGTTTCAATATACAACGTTAGAGTCTTTAAAACAAATTCTTGACAAACATCATTTGATGCTACTCTATAATTTGTTACCTCGAACATAAATTACTAGAGTCAAAAAAGGTGCATTCTTCAGTGAATGCCCTTGCATGAGATTATCAATATGATACACCTTCCTAGACTTCGGTTTTATTGCTAATGGTTTGCCGCATTCCGTGATCACGTATCTTTTCCGCGAAGCTTCCTCATCAAGTTGGTGACGTTTAGGTGACGTGCTTATTTGTAGCTTTTATAAAAAGTGCTTTTATAAAAAATGCTTATTTTCGTCTTTTCTACAAATTTGTGAAAAAAGTTTTCAAAAAAAAATAAAAGGGGAAAGTGGAAGTCAGGGGTGAGCTAGGGCTCGAACCCCCGACCTCAACACTCTCACCCTTTATACACACACACTCACCGCTGCGCCCTTGGGTCTTTTTCGTTAAAGACTCAAGTGGTTAAATATTTAACCACATTTTGGCCAAATAAGCTTATAAACTGTTTTGATTTTTAATAGCTTATTGAGATAAGTTGTGTTCCCCAACTTATTTTTCTTAGAATCGTCATAACTTTAGCTATTTTTTGTATTTTTTTTAGATTTTTATATAAACGTTTAGTATTTTTTATAATTTATTTAGATTAAAAACTTAAAAAGTCATAAAAAATAAAATAAATAATCAGAAAAATATAAATCTATTTTTTAAATTTATTTTTCTTACATAGTTTTCTAGGAAAAATATGTTGTTTTTCATAGGTCATTTTGCAAACTTTTCATTTTTTCTAAAAACGGGGATTCGATCCCGTTCCGTTTTTCTCGTTTTTAGCTCAACACTACCTCTGTTTTTTGTTTCTAGTTTTTTTTATTTTTCATTTTTAGTCATTTATAGCTCATTTAAAGAAATTTTTATTTTACATTAGGTAAAAATAGAAAAATAAAAATTTTTATTTTTTAAAAAGGGTTTACTTTTAAGCTCAGCGTATTTTTTTTACGTCACCGTTTTAGGATTTAAGTTAAATTGCTTTCGTTTTAGGTTTTCTTTTGCTTGATTTTGCATTTTTACTTGTAGTAATAGAAAATCTATCATAATCCGATTCTCCATTGCACACCTCGTTGGGACATAACGACCCGGGAAATCAAACTTCCGGATATATATTGATTCTATTTGTGAATTTTGACTTTTTGCCTTGGTCAAGGGCAATTGGTTGGGATTTGCCTAATAGTATTATATATATACTATCAATCGAATCATTATCGCACATGATTGGGACGTCATCGAGTCGAATGTCGCAGTCAATAAGAGCTTGTTTCATCCATAGTGCTTGTTGACATGCCTTTTTGGCGCTTACGTATTCGGCTTCGGTAGTGGATATAGCAAGAGCAGTTTGTTTCTTCGAGAATCAAGATGTCAAACAATATCCCACGAACGTACAAATACCGCTAGTGCTTTTTCGGTCCACATAATCTCCCGCATGATCAGAGTCAGCATATACTACTGTTTCTATGCTGGTCCCCTTAGGAATAAACCATATAATCCTGAAATGCTTAGTGCCCTTAATGTATCGGAAGATACGCTATAACCGCTTCCAAGGTTGAGATGTTTTGGGAGTCTCTACAAGAAGCGGGCAAAAGCAGACACTAAACATGATATCGGGCCTACTTGCCGTTAGGTATAATAAACTACCTATCATGCCTCGATACTTGGAACTATCTACCGACTCACACCCTTCGTCTTTCGTGAGTTTGGTATCAGAGGACATGGGGGTTTTCATTGGTTCAGATTCTTCTAAGCCAAATTTCTTAAGCATTTATTTAATATATTTAGATTGATTGAAGAAGATACCATCTTCTATTTGTTTTATTTGTAATTCAAGGAAGAAGTTAAGTTCACCCATCATGCTCATTCCGAACAATCGTCCAGCATGATTTTGGCAAAGTTCATCACACATGTCTTGACAAGTCCACCGAAAATAATGATTGGTCGACATATATTGAAACAGATGATGAGTTTGAACTTTTTTTCTTGGTATAAATATGGTTATCTATCCATTCCCAATTTTGTATTCCAGTATCAAACAAGAAAATCTCTTAATCTACATAGCCAAGTTTTTGGTGCTTGTTTAAGACGTATAAAGCATTCGTTAATTTATAAACATTATCGGTTTTTCAAAGTTAATGAATCATGGAGGTTGTGCCATGTATACCTCCTTATTGATAAAACCGTTCAAGAATGCACTTTTTACATCCATTTGGAATAGTTTAAAATCTAAAGCACAAGCATATGCTAATAGTATCCTAATTGACTCAAGTCTAGCAACTAGGGCATAAGTTTCATCATAATCGATGCCCTCTTGTTGATTATAGCCTTAAGCAACTAACCTAGCCTTATTTTAAAAAACAATACCGTTCTCGTCTAACTTATTTCTAAATACCCACTTAGTTCCTATGATTGTCATATTCCTAGGTTGTGGAACTAACTCCCAAACGTCGTTAGCAATGAACTAATTTAATTCTTCTTGCATGGTGACTATCCAACTATCAACCGTTAAGGCTTCAATACATATTTCTAGGTTCTATAGTAATATAAAAACAAAGAAGTTACTTTGTTTTTGGGGCTTGTGATCTAAGGGTTCTTTGTTAGGTTCCCGATGACATTTTCTAATGGATGGTCTCCTAGATTCCTTAATAATGACTATTTCGTCAATCTCTTAAAGTTTCATCCTCAATGCATTTTTCTAAGTTTTTTCTTTTCTGTAAACCATAACTGCTTCTTCTTCATCTAAGTCTATCATCACCAGTGATGTCTTAGAGAGTGGAGTGAGTTTTTTTATCGAATGATGTCAAACTTTGAGTGATTCTTCGACTTTCCTAGTATGTTTATTAAGGATGATGTATGCTTTACTATTTTGGGAGTAACCTAAAAAGACAGCTTCGTATGACTTTGGGTCAAACTTTGTAATGTAGTCTTTAGTGTTTAAAATGAAGCACTTGCTTCCAAACACTCTAAAGTAATCAAGAGTAGGTTTTCCTACCTCTCCAGAGTTTCGTAAGGTGTTTTCCTAAGAAGCTCTAATTAGGATTCGGTTGAAGAATTAAGTTGAAGTATCTACTGCGATACGACCAAAACTTTTATGGTACCATTGCTCATTCAACCATAGTACCTACTCATTTCTTTGAAGTGTCCTATTTTCCTTCAGAAACCACGCCATTTGATTAAGGAGTACGTGGAGCTGAGAAGTTATGTGTAATTTCACTGGCATTACAAAACTCTCCAAATTGCACATCATTATCAAATTCCCGACCGTGGTCGGTTCTTATTGACACTATTGTACATCCTAATTGGTTTTGAATTTTCTTACTAAATATCTCGAATTGATCGAAGGCTTTGGTTTTGTCCTTAAGAATCTAGTCCAGTATACCTAAGTATCCTCTAATATGACTAGGGTATAACGGTTTCCTCCGTAACTCCGTACGGCGGATGGACCAAAGAGATCCATATGAAAAAGTTCTAAGCATCTAGTCATTGAGACTATATTCTTAGCCTTGTGACTAGCGTGAGCTTGTTTTTTAATTTGGCAAGCATCACAGAAGTGTTGATTAAACTTAAGCTTAGGTAAGTTTCTAGCTAATTCCTTAGATGCTAACGATTAAATGAACAATATATTTGCGTGACCTAATCTCCTATGCCACAAAGTGGAGTTTTCATCAATCGTTCAGACAAATTTAGTCTTTAGGCTTATTTCCTAATTTCATCATATATAAGCCTTTCTTCCTAATACCTCTACCTATGACCTTACCATCCTTAGTGATTTCACTATCATGTTCAGAGAAAGTTACTCTATACTTATTATTACATATTTGTCCTATACTTAATAAGTTAAATCTTAAGTTATCTACATGTTCTACATTATCTATTTAGAAAGTCATCGAAATCGTACATTTGCAATATTTACCGCGGAAAGATTGCTACCAAAAATGATATTACCCTCTGTTTATGCCTATGTAGTTGAAAGAAGCTTCGGCACCTGTCATGTGTTTGGAGCATCCGCTATCCTTTATCCACTCATCGGGTTCCAAGTCGACTTCAAGGCATATCTATTTATATAGGGCAATAACTCAAACATTTGGTCCCCAATATCTCATGGGTCCAAAGTTTTTAGTGCTAAACATCTCTTGCATTTGATGCAATTGGTTGGGATGTGGGAATGGAAGACGCATTTCCTATGGCATGTAACTTTGAAGTTGGAAATTGTTCCAAGTTACGGGAAAGCCACGTGGTTGATTTTGTCAACCAACGTTCCTTCTTGGTTGCGGTGTCTTAGGAAGAGGATAATTATTATTGACTCTTCTAGGTGGTGGAGTTTTTGATCTAAAATTAGGTTTTGAAAATCCAACTCCGGGTTTTGACAATAGGCTTAATAAAATTGATTTCCTTCATTATCACTAAGCAAACGGGAAATTGACAATGTTTTACTATTAGGTGTTTTGGTCTAGACCCAAAATAGATTTTTTTGAAAAGACACACTTTTCTCAGATTCTGGCTTGCCTGCTATCGGTCCCATAATTGTTTTGGGGGCCGCTTGTGCATTATAAGGGCCGCACATATTTATGGGACCTCCAACAGAGGATACCTTAGTCTGAGCTTTCACAAATTTTATTTATTTAGTTCCATTAGATGATGCTTCAAATAAACTAAACCCTAAACTTAATTTTTTATCAGAGGGTTTTTTATTACTTAGCATTTCATTTAGACAATGTGTACTCTTTTCAAATTTATTTAATCTAATGGCTTCCTCTTTGAGTTTTTTATTCTTAACTTTAAACATATGACATTTTACACATTCGAGATCAATTCCCTTGTTTTTCTTGAGTGTAGACACTTTTTCTTTTAGAATACTTAGCTCATTTTCTAAACTATTTCTAGTGGCTTTTAATCTTTTATTTTAAGTGATTATATTTAAACTCATTTTGCACAGTTTATCATATTCATTATCTAAGACTAGATCGTCTATTGATGAGTGTGGAAACCGTAGAGGGAGGGGGGTGAATACGTTTCCATTTAAAAACTTTAAGATCAAAAATTACATCACTCTTCTCCCGGCGGTCCCATATATATATGGGGGCCGCCAATTATATCAGGGGGCCGCCTGAGTTATGGGACCGCCACCAGAAGAGGTTTTCGAATTAGATCTTTTGTATCAATTACCCGATCAAGTTTGACGCAATATGAGAAGTGGCGATAATAGGTTTACAATAGCTAACACATATTCTAACAATATAACCACATTCACAATATATAGCATAAAGAGCTACACAACCTTAACTAACAAGATTTACACAACCATTCACACAATCATGAGCACATACAAGTATAAAAGTAAAGCGTTAAATGTAAAGAAATAAGTAAAGCGAAAGGTAAAAGAAAATGCAAACCGACACGGTGATTTATAGTGGTTCGGTCACGAAGCTCCTCTTTGCCCTACTCCACTCCTCGAGTATCCAACTCGAGAGTTACTTCACTAATCAACAAGCTCCCTTTCGGCGGAGAAAACCTTATACTAATGCTTACATTATTTTCCGACACTAAGCTAGATGTCGAGTCCTTCTTCGGGTACAACCAAACCAGTTTTTTTTTTTTTTGCCCAACATAACAAACCTTGTGTTTTATGGCATAAACACATAAACCGTGTCGCTTACATTATTTTCTGACACTAAGCTAAATGTCGAGTCCTAATCTTAGCTAGAACCAATGTATTTTAAGGCCTAAAATACTAACCAACCCACAATCAATCCATCCAAATATATACATCATTTGGATCTACACACTACTAAAGATTGGAAGATATTGACTCGATCTATATGTAACAAATGTTACAAATGGACTAACTAGACTACATAACTTCGGATCTTAAAGATGACCAAAGCTCTTTTCTTGCACTTGAGGAAAGGAGGAAATGATAGAAGATTTGATCACATTTAAACAAGATTAACCAAGTTGAATGATTCAAAAGATTTAGAGAGATTTAGTGAGATCTAGAGAGAGATAGAACTGAAAGAAAATCGTGCAAAACGGTTGTCAAAATAGTTGGAGGTGACCCACTATTAATAGGAGCTGAAAAGTAGCCTGTTAGGAAACGGCAGTCCTAGATATATTAGGGGGCCGCCGGATATTTAAGGTGGTCGCCGGCCTATTTAAGGGATCGCCTCGACAGACGCTCTTGTTTTTGTCTTTTTGTGGTGACAAACTTGTCTGGTGAAAGTGACACTTGTTTTGGGGGGGAAATGGCTAGATTTGAATTTTGAAATAATTACTACATAAAACTAATTTCTATAATATACAAAAACTAATTTTTCTAATTAATTTTAGAGAAAATTGTTTTGTTACATTTATAAAAATGTAATGTTTAAGACAAAAACTTATTTCTTTGATCATCCTACAAGTTTAATGTTGTTTGTACATACCTTATGTGATTTACGTAGGGTGCAAACAAATATCGGTGTTGATGTAGACTTGAGACGTCGAGAGATGTATTGATGTAGACTTGAGACGTCGTGAGATGTAGATGCATGTATGCATTGATGATTTGTGATTACGAGTAACTAGCGCACTTTACATTACGTATTACAAGTCACATGTTTGTCATCATCAAAACATAAAGAGATCGTACAGATTAAATATCATAATATTTGCACTAACACTCTCATTTCCTAATAAGCTACCACTTATTCAGTTAAGCTTGTTTAAAGCTTAACTGAATAAGCTTATCACTCAAATAACCTTACAAATCAGTTAAGCTCAGAAGTGGATGATAAGCCAGATTTGGATGGGCTTATTGGACTTTACCAGCTTGTTTTCAACAAGCTGGAGCTTGTAGATAAGCTCTTAAGAGTATTTAAGCCCTTGTTTTGAGCAAAGGGCAAGGTTAGTTTACTTTTATTGATTTTAGCTTACTTTCTTATTTAGCTTAATTTTTTGCTTATTTTGTGCTTATTAATGTTTGAATATGCTTAATATGTTTCATCTTAGCTTATTATGTCTTAAGTTTCTAGTTTAAACCATTAGTGTTAGCATTATTTTAGTTTTAGTTAAAACTGCTCATTTAGTAGTCATAATAGCTTATTGGTTTAGCTTATTGCTTAGTGCTTATTTCTATAAGATCTATGCTTATCTGTCCTTAGTATTGATAGTTCATCCTCTATTTTCAATAATCAAAGCTTATCATAGTCTGATTTAGCTTAAAAATGGTTTCCAAAAGTTTAAAGGGGTGTTTGGGATAAGCAGTCTTAACAATAGTTAAGACTGCTAAGGTTGTTCTTGGTAGTTTAATCAAAAATTTTAAGCTTTAATCTAGTTTTAATATTAGTATTAATAAGTTTAGAATAAGCTTAGTTTAGTTTAGGAGTTTGTGTTAGCAAATTTTCAAGTTTGATAGTTCAATAGGTTTTTAAACAGCTTATTTGTTAAATTTTGTTAATAATATATTTGAGATGTGGTTATTGTGCTCAATTTTGAGTTTCTAAATCATCATGTTACAACTGTTTTGAGTCACAACTCTTTGGAAAAACCTTTTGAGATCTTAAAACCAAAAAAATCAGTCAAATAGTGCTATTTCATGGTTATTGCAGATCAAAATGTGGTTAGATTCTAGCTTATCTTAGGTTAAATTTGATTAAGTTTAGCTTATTGTAGTCTAATTTGAATCTGTTTTAAGCTTTTAGCCTTTTATTTTGCTTATTAAGTCTTAAATTTAAGCTGCAAGTTTGCATTTCATCTAAAAAAGTCCATAAAAGAAGTAGTGTTAATCTGTCTTTTTCAGCTGCCTTTTCTAGCTTATTTCTTTATCTTATTTGCTTGAATTCAGCTTATTTTAGTCATTTGAGTCTAGGTCTTTATCTGATTTTAGTTTTTAGCTTTTTCCAAGTGCTTATTAGTTCTATAAAGTAGTTAAAAGTTTGCTCTAAATGTCCTTTAAGTCCCTTTTAGAGTCCGTTGTCTTAAGGCTTTTGATGCTTTTTAGCTTAACTTGTTTGCTTATTTTTAATCATAAGTGCTTATTAGGTTTAGGTGTTTGATACTGTATCCAGCTTATTGTTGTTTCTTAATTGCTTAATAGTCCTTAAAAGTCCAAACAGTTTAGCTTATTACTTCAAAAGCTTAAAAACAAAAACTGTCACTTTTAATTGCTTTTTTCCTAGCTTATTAATAAGTTTCAGCAATAAGTCTTTTTATTAAAGTTTCTTAATTTAGCTTATTCTATAGCTTTTCAAAAAGAAAATAAAAAAATGTTTTTCAAAAAGGGACAGTTACGGGACTCGAACCTGTGACCTCCCTTACACAACACATAAGCCTTAACCAGTGCGCCATTGGGTATTTTCTGTCATACCTTTGACCATTTAATTCTTAAGCTTAGTTTAGTTTTAGCTTATTCAGCTTATTTGATTTTTTAACAGCTTATAGGTTTAGCTTTTTGGAGTTGTTTTTCTTTGTAAACCTTAAGGTTAGTGTCTAGTATTTTTAGAAAAATTTCTCAAATTTTTAAGATTAAGTTTAGTATTTTTAATATCATTTTTAGTATTATTTAGTTTAAAAAATAGTTTTAAATAGTTTAAAAATTCAAAAAAATAATTTATGTGTTTTAAAAAATAGTTTAGTGCATTTTAGTTTAGAAATTTGCATTTTGAGTTTTTAGAGTTTAATTTGTCATTTTTAGTTAATTATTTGGTTTATTTTAGTTATTAATTAGTCTTAATTTGTTCGTTAGATTTTTAAGTTGCCTTAATTTCTAGATTAGCGTGCATTTATGTGATTTCCTCTTCGCATTAATAGATCTAAAAACCAAAAGCAAAACTTAAATGACAATCAAGCTCGATTTACAACATGAACGTAGATTTTTATTCACCTCTCACCGAGGAGAACGATACCTGTGTTGATTACTTTTTATTCTTTTCTAAGAATAATTTGTATGATACTTTGCTTATGTATATGTATTATACAAATATATATATTATTGAGGGTTATTTGTTTTATACGTATCTTAACGAATATTACACACACTATATAACATAGTCGTAGGTGAGTGTTACCCCAACTCTAGATCTCCGGTCTAACCGTGGGGTCCTTACCGAACGAGGGACACCCAACTTACAACTATCTTCATTGCATCCGAATCCTTAATTAGGTACCATACGTAAACATGGCGCCATCCGTGTCATACACAACATAAACAAGCATCGTTTATTCATTTTTCAGCACCAGAAAGCTCAGAAACAATCTTTTTTTTTATAAAAAGAACTATGTCTCATTAGAAAACATTATTTTTATCATCATGAATCAAATGGAAACTTTCACATCATCCTTTTTTTCATAACAAAAATTCCGTTTATATAGTTACAGAACTTTTGTTCAGCGAAAATGTCAAATTTGAAAACCAACAACCACCATTGCCACCTATGTCTGGTATCACCGGTCTCATTAACACCATCGGTATCACTCATGCGGAGGAAGTTCAAACAACTTTAACCCAAAACTATCACAACGCCATGTCTCAACCAACACTAAGGAGAATGAGAACATCAAGCATGCTATCATTTAAGAGAAGTCCTATGTCAATCACGACAAACACTTCAAGACAAACACCACCGGTTGATAACTTAATTACACCACCAGGTTGACACCAGAAGATCGTACTACCAATGTTCAAGTCACACCAACAATGGCAACTTACTTGGAAAGGTTGATGAGACCATAACATATTCAAAGATAGATTTTTTACGAATATCTAAAGGGATGTTTATAAAAAATTGTACGGAGATTGGCATAAGTGTTATTATTTGGCTAATGCATAGAGAGAATGTTTGTATGAAAGAATAGAAACCCAAAAGCATAAAGTGTATATATAGGAAAATTTGCTAACACAAATGGCATCGATATGCCGGGTTTATCAAGATGATGTGACATTTGAAGTAAATACATTGCAAGATATCGCATTATCTACTGCAATGCATCGACTGATATCTTATTGATATCGATTATGTTACAAACGTGTCATTTTCATATCTAATGACATCGTTGAGACTATTGCGATAAATATTTTAGAAAGATCTTGTTAGTTACAAGTTTTAATGCGTGATATGAAGATAAAAATGGTAGGTTTTTTTTAATTTGAAGCATAAATACTCAAAAATCTACTTGTGAACCAAATGAGTGTGAAAAAAGTGTATATAATGGAGCAGCTTTCATCAAGTTTCTGGATTAAATTTCACTCCTATTCGACGAGACACACGTTTCATCATTTTCACGATCTTTAAATCTAACTTTATCTAATTTCGTCCACTTGTTATTAGATACAAATAGGATGCAAAAGTTCAATAAATATCATTTTTTTATTATAGATCCAAAAACTTCATCTCAACCATTTTTTATCAAATTAAATAAAACTCAATTTTCACTTCTTTTTTTAAAATTAAATATCTCACAAACCGTTAATCGTTACGTAAAATGAAACATACCATTGCAACGAGAATTAAATCATCTTTCTATAGAGGGGCACTTTGATATACTTTCGACAAACTTTTTTTTCAATTTTATTTTTCAGTCACGTCTAGAAAGATCACATGTGATTCTGGAAAATCACATGTGATTTGTATCACAAATCATATGTGATTTTATTAAATCACATGTGATTCTGATACAAATCATATGTGATTTTTTCAGACGTGACTGAAAAAAAATCAAAAAAAAAGTTCGTCGAAAGTATATCAAAATGCCCCTCTATAGAAAGATGATTTAATTCTCGTCGCGATGATGTATTTTTTGTCGTTTGACGATTTACCATTTGCAGGATATTTTAATTTTAAAAAAGAGGTTGAAAGTGGGTTTGTTTTAATTTAATAAAAAAATTGATGGATATAATTGGTCCATTAGATCTTTGACAAATAATGAATCTACATTGATCTCATGCAAACACTCAAACAACTTATTCAAATCTATAACACATTAACATAAGTACATAAGTATGGTAGGAAGTTAGCTTTGAAGGTGGTTTAATATTGCTTTAATTAGTAGAACACAACCAAACAAAACCTATAACAAACTTTTGATAACTTTAAACAAAAAGATCATTAATGGTGTGTTTGTTTGTGGGGTATGAAATAAGGAGAATGAGTTTGATTGATAATAAATTAGTTTGGTTAAATTAGTGGGCTCACAAATTGGATTTCAAACTCTCAAATAAGAGTCATTTTCATACCACCCTAGCTAGGTGGGTATACTCAATCTCATACCACCTCAAAATTAAACCATACCCATAGTCATTACAAGTAGCAAACCAAACGGGCCCTAAATGCTCCTATACTGATTTAGACTTGTGACCTTATATTATTTCGTATCGACTTTATTAGACAAGAAAAACATAAAGGAGGTGATTTGCGCACTCCACTTATTGATTGGTATACTCAAAATGTGTGTGTTGCCATTTATACCCTTTGTATTTGTGTCTTGATTTACACACTCCACTAAGTAATTTAGGAGTATAAATGGCAACATACACACATTTTGAGTGTGTCAATCAATAAGTAGAGTGTGCAAATCACCTCCCAAAACATAAGAAGCAAAAGTGATACGTCATTTTAGTCGGACATGAAGATATTCAATATTCTTGGAGGTTATGTGTAAACTAACATTGGAAAGGCACAAACACTAATGCAAATCTATTGACAACTTCAAAGTAAAACCAGCTTTAGGTTGAGCGTAAGTGTCACTATTAAAAGCATGTAAACACACAAAAATAACGCACTTTATATAAACATATTTTACGCACACTAAAAAAAGAAAATTTTATTTAGGTCATCTACACCACTCAACCAACACAAAAAAACCACTTTGGCGGGTGGTGAAGGGTTCATAGATGGTTTGTACCACCTACCATAACACCCGTCTTTACTCCGTATTAGTTATGGTATATGAAAGGCAAAAGTTATGTGGTGAATATTTTACGTTCCACCTATGCCTAACTTATATACAGTAATTTATTTGCTTTTAAAGCTTATATAGGTAATGCCTAATTTTGTGAATAATAATATTATTTGTCATATCATGTCGACCTTATTTCATATGATTGATACAAGACAAGGTTTGCTGTCTTCCATAAATACACTTTGGCTTTTCGTCAAAAGAATATTGACCTTAAGGAATTGATATAATTACGATTAATCTTTTTATTAGAAGTGCTACTAATATGTGGTTACTTTTGAGATTCAGCAAATGAAATGAGTGAGCCTTTGAGTAGTACTTAAAGCTGCTTAATGAAAAATAGCAGAAAACGGTCCTATGGTCTAGTGGTTAGGACATTGGACTCTGAATCCAGTAACCCGAGTTCAAATCTCGGTTTTCTATCTGTTCTTTGTTGGGCTGATGTGATTTATTTTATATAGCCCAAATGAGCACTATTATAGAAGCAGGCCTATGAGACTATTTTTGTTTCGCTCACATTTATCGATTTTCATACTTCTCAGCATTTAAGTATGAGCTTAACCCAAAAGGAGGAATTGCATGTTTCGTGAAAAATATTTTTGCTCCTTCCTGCAGAATATATGAGCGTAACCTATGAGACCATTTTTGGTTCCATGAAAAATACTTCTCAGCATTTAAGTATGAGCAAAACCTATGAGACTATTTTTGGTTCCGTGAAAAATACTTCTCAGCATTTAAAAATGAGCTTAACCTATGAGACTATTTTTGGTTCCGAGTTTCTCGGTTTGTTTGGTTCAAGACCACGTCTAAAGGTTTTACCACCTTATTATGCAGCATTTAATCATTTTCAGACGAATTAGTCTCAGTTAAAAGATCGGAAATCATGGTTACCAAAAAAAAGAAAAAAAAATTATCAAGGTAGTTGTCACGAACTTTATTACTTGCATGTATTATGTCATAGATGTTTAAAAACTTAAAAATCTAGTCTTTGAACGAATTAGACATTGTGAGTTGGTGTGATATTGTGATGTGAGAACCTCTCAACCTGGAATGAGCTTCTTACAAAATAAGTTATAACTTATGTGTTCGTAGTATTAGTTGGTATACGTACTATTGAATCGACATATTTCTTTGTCCTTGAAACAATGTTACGATATGATCTTTATGTGGGTGAGAGACGTTCTAGGAAAGGTACAAAAACAACCTGTCAAGACCAATGAACATACGACCATTAGATATAGTTCCTTTTGACATAAAACCGACATCAATGGACGCAATTTTCACAACCATAAATTATTTACATAAATTCCATTCGTGGTGAACCTTTTATATACCACAAAATATTTTCTAGATATTTTTCTGGCTGCATTATCCTAAATTCCATACCGTGGGCCAGTATTTATGGTTTGCTTCAATTGCACAGCCACACATTCACACAACTTGCCCATGATAAAGGCCCAGTGTCATCGTCATTCGTATTTCGTTATGAAGTCATGAAGATACATTTTCATTTAATAAATTATTAAATTTACCATTTAAATTTGTTCATCCCAGTTGGTGCTTTATTGGAAGGATTTTATGATGAAAGTATGAAACTATCTTCTATGGAAAATAACATAATTGAAATAGTTATACAAACATCCACATGCAACGAAAATGTAACATGCAAGAGCTATTTTATACCCGGTGCCATGTAAATATAGTACAAATAAAAATGTCTGTTGCCAATCTTCGTGCTTGTCGAACTAAACTTAGATCCATGATAATCAAAGATTGTTTAAAAAAATTTATAAATCGTATATAATCCACTTTTCTAATACAATATTTCGACCCTATTTGATGTCTTGAGTTACAAGAAATTTGTAAAATGATAAGATAAGAACACAATCTAATATTAAGCAAAAAAAAGAGAGAAAAAACATACATAATTTGTTGTATTTGTTATTGATATGAATATATTCATATAAAAAATCAAATTGTGTTTAAATATATATATACACTTAATTGTGGTTGTATGAAAAGTTGTGACTCTCGATGAAAAAGTTACAACATTTCCTTTAAGAAGTGTTCAGCAACAGTTTTGCAACAACTTAAAATTGTTGCTAACCGTAATGATTAAAGACGTGTGTTTGGACAATTTAGTGACCCACGAATTCTGTCAATGTATGCCCTTTGACTTTTACATTCACAACCTTTTCCATATGACAAATGCTATTTCCTCTTACACATCCTTCTACTTATCCTCCTACCACTTAGGTGTCAATCATCTAACGGTAAAGGACAAAGTGGGCCATATTTATAAGTTTATCGATGTTTGACACCTAAATGGTAGGAGGATAAGTAGAATGATAAGTAGGAGGATATGTAGGGGAAATAGCATTTCTCTTTTCATATTTCTTACCCGAAAATCAAGTTAATTAGTTTATACAAGCATACATTCCGCACCTCCAAACTCGTATTATAACTTAACTTGAAATCCATTTGGTCTCGGGTAAATCACCATTACACAAAATGCTTGATGACACTAAAATCACCAACAAGCTTTGAATATGATTCTTACTCGCACATCTGATTTGAATCGACGAAAATATTTTTTTTGAAAGGCTAATATATTATAAACAGAGAACCTAAAAAACCAAAACTCGCAAACCAGATGTAACACCCAAATTTTCACGGTAAGGATTTATTATTATTCTATATGCTTCCTAGTTGACTCTCATCATTCTAATATACATATGTTAGCCAAAAGGACTTCCTATGAAATATGTTTAATGCAAATAGGACCAACCACGAAATAGTTTTCCTACCAGGGACCAAATCTGCAAAATAGTGAAAGTTAAATTATAGTGCTTATATTATTATATGTAAGTCTGGAACAATTGAGAAAAAACCAACTCTCTCTTCCTCCCTCCTCTGTCTCACGCATCACACACATACCAGGAAAACTAAGGTTTGATTCAAAAATAAATTTCAAGCAAGATTAAGCTAAGGAAAGGGTATATTGAAGTCCAGACACGCATATAATAGTGTTCCCATCATCTAATTCGAGGTAAAAATCATATCTTTATCTTGAATTCGTGTTTTGGAGTTACCTTGAGGTGGGTAATGCATAAAGATTGAACCTTTATGCCATTTGTGGGGTTTTTATACAATTTTATTAAATTAGGTTAAGTTGTGATTTTCTAAAATCACCAAGAACACTTGTAATCACGTATAAGTGTTCAAATAAGTGATGGGTACCTTGTTAAGGTGCTATAACACCAATTAATGGTGTTAAAATTCAGAAAGTATGTTTATGTGGTTATGTAAGTCGCGAACCAAACACCCCCTTATGGCGTAGCTTTCTTTTATGCTCGTTTATAACAAGCTTACTCATATTTTATATAAGCTCCATGTCGTTTATATGTTCCTAGGCTATAAGGGTTAGCTGGGGACATTTTAAGGGAGCTCGTGATAGTATTCAAGTGTAATTGAAGTGAGTAACACATATAAGAATAGAAATAGGATTTTAGGAGCCCGTTAAAGATACCACTTACTTCGTGGTCATGTTTATGTTTTGTATTATGTGAAGTGTTATATCCGTATTATAGTCCCATTGCTAATTGTATTATATGTTATGAGTAGTAATAACTTATTTGTTGTAAGTTTACTTATGAAATATCAAGAATAGGTCAAAATCAGTCCCGTTGACCCATGTGGTCAACACAGCCTCATTTGACCCGTGTGGTCAAATCAGCTCTGTTGACCCATGTGGTCAACACAGTCTTATTTGACCTGTGTGGTCAAATCAGCCCCGTTGACCCGTGTGGTCAACACAACCTTATTTGGCATGTGTGGTCAAAACAGTCTTATGTTGACCATGTGGTCAAATCAGCCTTTATTGACCGTGTGGTCAAAACAGCCTATGTTGACCCGTGTGGTCAAAAACAACATATGTTGATCCATGTGGTCAAGAACAACCCATGTTGACTAGTGTTGGTCAAAAACAGTCTGTAACGGCCCAAGTGGTTTTAGTAGCATGTTTTTAGTCAATGTTATATATGTTATCTCACTAAACATTTGCTTACGTTGCTTCATTTATGTTTTCTTATAGGTGAGACTAGCGATACGAAGCCCAAAGGAAAAAGGGTCGCGGGATAGCCTCTAGTGGAGCTCGTGGGTAATCGAGCTTATCTTAAACCCTCTCTAATACCATGAAACGCTCTAGGACTATGCTTTTGTGTATATTAATGTAAACTCAGATTTGTGTCATAAACAACTAGTTATATTATGATGTTAAAAGTTAAAGAGGTGTTTGGCGTAGTGCCATTCTTGCCCATTATGACCTATTTTTCCCAAGTACGGGTCTAAACAAATAGCGTGTATTGTGTACAACTCTTATATGTTATTATACGTTATGTTTTGGGTTAAAATGGATGTTTGGTTATGAATAGGTCAAAATGAGAAGTGTCTATGGGGTTATTTTCTATAGAATTTAGCAAAATTCCAGCAGCAGACTTTTACCATTAATACTGTAGCAGTACTGTAGCAGCAAAAAAATAGTTAGTCTTGGGCATTTCAAGTTGGTATCAGAGCTGTGTGGTTTAATGGATTTAGGTATCCACCATTGGTTGGGTACTTAGACTTAAACCTAGGCTCTGGACGACCTATAGAGTTAGAAACGTTTTCGCATATGTAGTATCAGTTATAGTCTAGTTCGACATGTGCTTGTTATGCAATTATATTGCGTTCATGAACTTAGTATGATATGATATTAATGGTGACTTGGTTATCTGATGGAATTATTACGACGCCTGGCCAACATGGTAATAATCGCATCATAAAACGAGGTACATTGTGTTATACTTAAGGATTGAACTTGTTATAGCATTTATTTTATGCGTGTAAAAGATTATGCATAGTAGATCTTATTATGAACTATGTTTAACTTTCAGCGTAGATATGGCTGAAAGTAATCCAGAAGGAGCCGAATAGCCGACTCTAGTGGATATTCCAGAGAACGATGAACGGGAAGAAACTCCCGAACAGCTAGAAATAGATGAGCATGAAAACGCTCACATACCTGTTGACATGGCTAAGGAGGTTAAAGAAATGATCTCTCAAGAAGTAGTTAAGGCACATGCAGAATATTTTGGTAATATTATCTCCTAAACTATCCAGGAAGAATTGAATACAAACTTCGAGGGACGAGTAAAGGAAGTCACGTATAGTGACTTATCGGATTGTGACCCACCATCTTACTCTGGAGAAAGCAGTCCCTTTCTATGTCACAGATGGATTCAAGATGTTGAGGGAGCGTTTGATACAAGCAAATGTCCCAAAAAATTAAGAGTCAAATTTTCAGCTAACCTTTTTCGCGGTCGTGCAAAAGAATGTTGAAATTACACTCTTGCTGCAAAGGGCCCTGATGTTGCCCGAAATTTGTCATGGGATGAATTTAAAGAGTTATTCCTTTAGAAGTTCTCCCCACAGGCTGAACTTAAGAATATCCGGAGAGACTTTCAAAACACTCATCAGGCAACGCAACAAACCGTGCATGATTTTTCCATAACATTTCTTGATAGGGTACGTTTTCTACCTGAATATATTAATGATCAGAAGTTGCTCATGAACCATTATGTTGATATGCTTAAGAAGGAGATTCGTGAGTTTGTTTCAGCAAAGGATT
>BQNB010090133.1:11915-23031 GCA_026074375.1 Tanacetum coccineum | reverse complement strand
CTGATAGTGATTATGCTGGAGCAAGCTTTAATAGGAAGTTCACAACAGGAGGTTGTTAATTCTTTGGGTGTAGATTGGTGTCATGGCAATGCAAGAAGCAGGCTGTAGTTGCTAATTCCATAACAGAGGCTGAATATGTAGCTGCTTCAAGTTGTTGTGGCTAAGTGCTTTGGATTTAAAATCAATTGCTTGATTATGGGTATAACTTTATACATACAAAGATCTATATTGATAATGAGAGTACTATATGCATAGTTAAGAACCCTGTTTTTCATTAAAAAAACAAAGCATGCTGGGATTAGACATCACTTTATCAGAGATTCCAATGAAAAGAAGCTAATTCAAATGATCAAGATTCATACTGACAAGAATGTTGCAGATTTGCTTACAAAAGCATTTGATGTAAGTAGATTTTAATATCTGATTGTCGGTATTGGAATGCTTAATCTTTAAAGTATTGATTATGAAAATGGTGAGGTAAACAAAATTGAAAGAGTTGGTGAGAATAAAAACAGAAAGAGAGATGTGAGATAAAAACAAACAGAGTGATTTGGTGAGTAAAAGAATTAGGAAAATTTGTGAGTTGAAAAACAAAAAGAGAGCTGTGTGATAAAAAAACAGACAGAGTGATTTTGTGAGCTAAAAGAATTGAGAGAAAGCAAAAACAGATAGAGAGAATTATGAGCTAAAAGAATTGAGATAAAGCAAAAACAGACAGAGAGAATTGTGAGCTAAAAGAATTGAGAGAAAGCAAAAATAGACAGAGAGAATTGTGAGCTAAAAGAATTGAGAGAAATCTAAAACAGACAGAGAGATTTTGTAAGCTAAAATATTAATTTGATGATGGAAAAGCTGATTAAAAAGGAATTGGAGTTAATGCTTGTAATTCAAAATTAATGCTGCTAGGCATAACTTACTACCGCTGGTTGTAAGTTAATGCTGCTAGGCATAACTTACTACTGTTAGTTGTAAGTTAATGCTGCTAGGCTTAACTTACTGCCGAGTTACTACTGTTGGGTTACTTACTACTACTAGTTGAAAGTTAATGCTGCTAGGCATAACTTACAACTGCTGGTGAACGTTAATGTTGTTGAGGGTGGTTTTATAAATACATTGATTAAGGGTTTCATTCAATCATTTAATCGATTTCAATCTTTCATATACTCTCTAATCATAGACCCTAACTCAATTTCATCATTTATCATTAAAACCCAACACAATGACGACCCTATAATTTGCTGATACTCATAATTTAGTCACATTTTTGACTAAATCTGCTGAAAGTGAAGGATTTGAGCAGATAGTAGATTTTATTAATGCACACACCATAAAGTATGCTTTAACCATCAATCCTACTATATATACATCATGCGTTGAACAGTTCTGGTCTACTGTTCAAGGTGAAAACGTTAAAAGGGTGAAGTTTCAACAAGTCTAAACCTGATCCCTGATCGTCCAAAACACACACTAAGTATATATAAGGAGAATATCAATAATAGTATATAGTATACGTATTCCAAAAGGTTCAAGAAAGTTGCTTTTGACCAAAGCAAAGTTCAAAACCTCCCGGGTTGTTTTTCCTCGGCGAAGTGTGAATTGAAAATCGGTTAAGTTTGTCATCGCGTGATTGAATATTTTAAGATTTTGATTTGGTTTCCTATTTCTAACAAATATAATGCACAAACACGTAGAAGTAAGCAAACAATAAAGGCAACTAAAGATATGGGCTAAAAACGTTAACGGGAATTAAAAAACGCGACTTAAAAACTAAATTATCAAAATTTAACCCTAAAAATGTTTTTTTTATTTTTTATAAATCCTAAATGACTTAAAATAATTAAAAAAAAGATTATATTTTTTTGATTTTTATTTTATTTATTATGAATTAAAAACTATTTTAATCTAGAAAAATAATTAAAAATATTAAACTGATTTATAAAAAAATGAAAAATTACTAAAAGTACTTAAACAATTACTGAGTAAAATGTTAAAGAAGAATTCCAACAAGCACTTTCAATAAGCAGTTAATAAGCAGAATAAGCTAAAAGGCATAAACGGAAAATGTGTAAACAATAATTTAATGGTGCAAATGGATAAAGAAAAGATCCCAAGGCGAGTTAGTGATGAGAGTGTGTGTTGAGGTTGTTGGTTAAAGGGAAGGGTCACTAAGGTCGACAACTGTGACCTTTCTTTTTAAAACATTTTTATTTTTGAAAATTTTCCTCTTGAAACTTAAATAGAACAACTAATGATAGATAAGCTAATTTTGTAAAATAAACTTTTTATTGAAATTCACAAATAAGCTGGAAAAAGCTAGCCTAAGGTTTACAAAACCAGATTTAACTAAAATAGACTATGACACTTTTAGAATAAACTAAACTGTTTTGATTTTTAGACTCAATAAGCCAAAGAAAAAAACAAATAAGCTGAAATCGTTTAATTACTAAGACTCTAATAATCAAAAGTGACAAGGTGATTACTGACAAAATGAGCTCAAAAGCTTATTAAAAGCTAAAAGCAAAATCTGACTTATCAAGCAGTTTTAAATAAAAAATGCTCAACTTTGAGCTTAACTTTAAGTCTTAGGGTAAAAGTCGAAAAATACCCACGAACTTTTAAAAATGTCCCGACATCACCAACGAACTAAATTTCGTCCTACCTACACCAACGAACTTGTTTGTTTTGTGGCAATATGACCAATATGACTGGCTAACATTTCCACGTCATTTATTATTTTTTATTTTTTTAATCTAAATCAATCATAAACTCCACCTTGAACATTGAAATGACCTTTATACCTCCCATTGTACTACTCTCTCCGTCACAACAACTACAACTCTTTTTCAACACCACACCTTCAACACCATAAACACAAACCCAAAAAGAAAAACCATGGCTTATTCTCTCCTTCAATCTAAAGACGCCGACTATCCTCGGCCGAGCGTCTCATCATCATCATCAATCTCTGGCAAGAAATTCCAACCCCGATTCGCATAACCCGCCATCTCAAATCAACTCAAATCAACTTTTACCCTTTTTTGTTATAGAAAAAACCTCCATTAACACTTCTCCATTAAACACAATCTCAAATCAACTCCTTAATCTTCATCACTTCTCATTCTCATCTTGATAAACACAAAATCCCAAAACCCAAATCCATTGATTAAATACCTTTTAATCTCAAATCAGCTCCAACTCCGAATTCCTTCACAAAGGATGGGTAGGCAATCGTTCATGTAGGACCCACAAAGGATGTGACAGTGGTGGTTGTGTGATTGTGGTTGTATCCAATCGTTCAAGAACATGCTGCTATTTTTCATGAGATTCATGAAACCAACGAGTTGTTGATCTAAGTTTATTATGATTTTTCCATTAGACTCGTTTCTTGTAATGATGATGTACTTACTCGTGAACTTGTCACATGGGCTTCCGTTTGCAAGAGTTGACATGGAAGATCATTGAGCCTACTCTGTTAGTATTCAAGAGAATTGGTCAGTCGAACAAAATTTGGTAATAGTTTAAGTAGAAAGTGAGAAAGATTGATGAACATACTTCAATATTGCAGTGTAGGTTGGTATTAAAATCATCAAAACACACATCTTTTTCAAGTTCCTTTTGTTCCATAGGTCCATAATCGCACTCCGTTGATGGTTGTTTCTCAACAGGATTACCAAAAATAGTCCGATGTCTTCATGATTGAGGAATATGACAAGAAAGAACACAAATCATTAGATTAACATCAACATCTAAACAATTAAGATCCTGATGACAGTGTTTGGGGTTGCTTTATGAATGATGCGGATCTTGTAGAGAAAAAAAGAAAAAAAGATGGGACCACTTGACTTTTATTGGTGTACTGGCATTGACTTGTGTTTAATTAATTTATAAAAAACAAAAAACAAAAACCGGTCCAGCGTGGAAGGTAACTGACACGGTGTCAGTCAAAATTTATGATATGGGTGATATTAGAGCAATATTTGAAAGTTCGTTGGTGTAGGTAGGACGAAATTTAGTTCGTTAGTGATGTCGGGACATTTTTGAAAGTTAAAAGCACAAAGCAGGTTTTGACCCATTTTCACCCACTTTAACCCTTGACCCAAACACCCCTTTAAAAACTGTTTTAGCTTTTTAAAGAGATTAATGCTTATTTAAAGCACACATTCAAAAGAACAGATATTAAATAAGTAAAACAAACAATATTAAGAAAATTTCAATAACAAATAAGCACTCAAATAAGCTGAAATAGATTATGCAAGTTTATAAGCTACTTTAAGACAGTTTATATGAAAACTAAATCAAATCATTTAACCATAAAACAAGCATAAATAGCATTAAACATCATAAGCAAACACAAATAAGCAAATATAAGCAGACAATAAGCACAAATAAGCAGTTGAATAGTAAATAAGCTATAAGTGGAAAAAATGAAAACTTACAAATACCCTTGCTTAAACAGGGCAAACAAGTGCTCAAAAGAGCTATTCTACAAGCTCTAGCTTATTAGAAACAAGCTAGTAAAACCCATAAGCGCTTCCATTGTAAGCTTATCATCCATTTGAGCTTTTTTGTGATTTTTGGTATTTTTTAGATTTTTATAAGTAAAACAGTTAATAAAAGTTATAAAAATAGTAAACAAAGGCAAAGATTAAGAAGCTAAAAGCTTAGTGAAGCTTTTAGGTCAGATATATAAGCTGCATCATAGCTTAAAAAGCTTAACAGGTTATATTAAATGATCAAACACAGAATCTTTAAACAATACCTCAAACTTTTCATTAAAAACTTAAACTTTTACGAGGAATTTGCAATACAGAATAACTTTAAAAACTTAAATGAAAATACATTAAAAAGATACTAAAAAAATCTTAAAACAACTCCCCCTCACTACAAGGGTTAAGCCCTTTATTTATAGGCCGGATAGAAGGACCTAGATCCTTGGCTTGGTTTTCTTGTGTGAGAGGAAAAGCAGCATCAATCTTGGTCCTTCAAATCAACTTGTGCTTCTTTAAATTCATCTTAGCCCTTGGATGTGTCCACGTAATCATTCCTCAATGATTGCCTTGGATCGCCAACGAAAGGGGAACATTGTTGGGATTGCATTTTGGCGGGTAGTGGAGAACGATGTACAGTGTTTTGATTTGTAGGGGATATGTTTGGTGGATTGGCAATTTTAGTCCCCGAGTGTGTATAAGTTGATGACAACCAGAATCCTTAAGTTGTGCAACTTTGGTCCTTGAGGTTGGGTTGGTGTTGCACCGTTAGTCCTTAAAGGACTAACGGGGTAAGGTTATAAGGGGAATGGTTAACATGTTGTTAAGGGCTTTGGGTTTAGGCTTGTTTTGTTAGGCCGGTGTTATAAAAATGGACTTGGGCCATTTTATTAAGGCTTAAGGTTATAAGATTTAGTATATAAGTGGGCTGACCCGGGCCCACTAGGTAGGTATGGGTGGGCCTACTTTTGGCAATTTAGGTTTTCGGGTTCGGTTTTCGATGCTTTTTCCAATGCCACTTCCTGGGGTTGACTTTGACTTTGACTTTTTTGTTGACTTTGACTTTGTCTTTTTGACTTCTCACGTCTTTTTTGTTCTCGTGCTCGGTTTTGTCGTTTTGGCTTCGATTTTGTCCTTTTCTTGGATATCTGTTACCTGCATAATAAACATGCAAAACATACAAATAATATGTATTTTTGGTACATTTTTTGTCATTTAAGTCCATTTTTAGTGGTCAAAGGTATGTGTAATTAAACACATACCACCAACACTCACCGCCCCAATAAAAGGAGAAGCTCTAACGATGTACCTCACATCTTCTCCCCATCCCTTTTTGCAGAAATAGACGAAGGATAACTCCCTATTTACTTCGTAAGCATGGTTTTACAAGGGGTATAACTTAACTACCCATCATTGGAAAAACTCATACTAGTGTTGGTTTATGCGACAGGAAGGTGCAAAATTATTAAGACACACCGATAATAGTCCTAAACCAACGCGCACATTCATAAATTGCTCTCAATCTTGAGAAATTGGGGCGAGTAGCCAAATGGGCAATCGAATTAAGAGAACACGATATTGAATTTCGAGAGAGGAGGGGTACTAAGAAAGAAGTACCGAAGGACTTCTTGGTCAAAATACCCTTCGAAGAAGACAAAAAGAAAGCAACATGGAATACGAAACCATGTTGGAGAATACAAATCTACGCAGCGCATGGAAACTCTACACCGATGGAGCCTCGAGCTCCGATGGCTCAGGAGCAGGGATAATGCTAATCAATCCTAAAGGAAAGGAGTACACTTATGCTCAATGTTTCGAATTTAAAACAACGAACAACGAAGCAGAGTATAAGGCACTATTAGCAGGGTTACAAATAGCGCAGTAGATGGAAATCGAAAGGTTGGCAATCTTCGCAGACTCCCAGCTAATGTTAAACGAAATAAAGGGAGCCTACGAAGCCAGGCAGCCAACAATCAAGGAGTACCAGAAAAAGACAAAAGAGGTTTTGTGAAGTTCGCCAGCTATACGATTGGAGCATATTTGCGAGAAATCTCAAAATACAGAATAAGCCGATGCATTATGAATGGCTTCAATGACTTTCGAACACCTTACCAAAGAGGTGCTTATTGAGGTCCTGGCAAAGAGGTCAATAGACGATAGGGAGATCCTACAGGTCGAAGTCAAAGAAGGGGAAACCTAGATGACTCCCATCCATGAATACTTACTGAGTGGGCTATTGTCGGAAGATCCAAGGGAGTCCAGGAAAATCAGAATCAAGGCACCACAATACAAGCTAATTAAAGGAAGTTTGTACAAAAAAAATCCTTCTCAGATATGGCTTCGCTATCTAGCTCCTCCGCAGGCCGACAACATCATAAAGGAGATACATGAAGGTTCTTGTGGTTTTAATACAGAACCCCACTCAATGGTAGTAAAAATTACCAAGCATGGGTACTATGAGACATCGATGCACAGAGATGTTCCGAAGATAATTCAAAACTGTGCACAATGCAAGGAACAATCTATGGCCAAGAAAGCAGCGAGGAAGGACGCAATAGCAGTCAAAAGCATATGGCCATTCAACCATTGGGGAGTCAGCATTCTAGGACCCCTACCAACGTCCCTAGGAAGTTTTAAGTTTCTAGGAATAGCAGTAGAGCACTCTACGAAATGGGTAGAAGCAAAGCCACTAACCACAATAAACGGGAAGCAGGCAAAAAAGTTCGCATGGGAATACATAATATGCAGGTTCGGGGTTCCACGAACAATCAACTCAAAGGAAGAAAAGCATTTTAAGGAAGGCATATTTGCAGACCTTTGCAAAGGATTAAAAATCGCACAATCCTTCTCCCCCGTCACATAATACACATAATTAATGAACCAGATCGAGAAGCAGTTAACTCGAAGTCAACAAGGATGGGTGGATGATTTAACTCGACTACTGTGGGTACATAGAACCCTCCCAAGAAATAGTCAAACAGAGAAACCATTCAGCTTAACTTACGGTTCCGAGGCCATAATCCCAACAGTCGAAAGCTTTGTTCCTAAAGATAACAGGCACTCAACAAAGGAGAATGTTAAGAGAAAAGAAAGAAAATAAGTGGCCTCAATCGAAGAAGCCTACTACCAAAACAAGCTACGCAGGTATCATGACGTGAGGAGTAACCGCTCCACTTACAAGTTGGGAGACTTTGTTCTACTCTCGTTAAGCGACACAGAAAGCCTGCAAACATGGCAGGGGCCTCACATGATTAACGAAGTTTACAAAGGAGAACTTTACAAAATCACTGATGCATGCGATGACTCATTAACTCAAACGGAAAAAGGAAGAAGTCTCCGTAAGTTTTACAGGTAAAACTTACCTTTTTGAGTATTTTCTTTAACTTTTATTTTCAAAAGCCATTGTTTTGACTAATTTTTCTCTCAAAAAGTGTAGCAAACTAAGTGATGATACATGAGATGATATAAATCTTTCTACACTATCAATGAAACGGAGCTATTCCAAATCTTTTGTATCGTTATTTACAACAAAATATATCGTAAGGCTACACTTGAGCCTTAGAATCATTTATCATTAAGTTTAATGTTCGAAAGGATTTTGTAAGGCCATACATGAGCCCTACGAATAATGGACATCCAAAAAATTCACGTTAACTTCCTCCAATGCTTCTTTTGAAGTCCTAGAGGCACAACAGAGCGGGTTGCAACCCTCTATTCAATATTGACAAACATTGTTAGACATTAAGGTCAACTTGGCTCGCTTGATGAAGCGCAATTATTATCTAAAAAAGCTAAAGGGTCAGACTAAGGTCCCTAAAGTTTCCCCTTATTTAGGAACAGAAAACAATGATACAAATCTAGGACCAGAGTCCTTATAGTTTAAAGCCCCTTAAGGGGGGGGACTAATCCTAAAGTCAACCATAAAAATTATACGCCAAAAGACTGTTCATTCATTGCCTACATTACCATTGCTAGCAGTAAAGACTAATTGTTTCGAATGCTGAATTAAAAAAATGCCCCCCCCCCCCAAAATCCCCTCCCCCCCATGAATAACATCAAAATAAAGTATTCAAAGGTGCATGACACCCTTAGGACCAAATTATCACCAACATGGTGACCTTCATTGGCCTTGAGAAGACCGAGGCTGAACAGATGAAACAACAGCAGGAGGAGACATTAGGTTAAAAGCAGGATCAAAAGTGTTGGGATTAAAAGACTTTTTGATGATCTTAGAGTTACTGCTGCTAAGCATAAATTAATGTTGTTAGTAATCTTAATGAAATTATGCTAAGTAGTTGTACTGCTAGTTATACTATAGTGTAAGTACTACTTGCACTAGTATATGTTACTAACTGCTTGTCGTAACTTAGTACTGCTGTTGAAGATTAAGAAAACTTTCTATGTAGTTATACTGCTTTGTACATAGGTAATGCTATGGACAAAGTTACTTACTTGCTTGTTACAAAGTTACAACTGCTGAAAGATTAAGACTGCTGAAAGAGTTTCTACTGTCAAGGAATGGATAAAGACTGCTCAGAGAAAAGATAAATATTGCTTATGAGATATGTATGAGATATTTTTGTAAAAGATACGTATAAGTTATTTGTTTAAAAGATCATGATAACTTAGGAAAATATTGTAAGCCGGTTGGGACTCCTTGGTGTATAAAAGGAGGTCCTAGGGCATAGAGTTAGATATCTAGAAATCTTTTATTTTGATATCGTTATAGCTTCAAGGTTTTGTAACCCTAATACTAGTTAGAGTATTCGTATTAGTATATTAAAGCTTTTGTTTGTTAATATGTGTGTTCATTAGTGTTAATGTTTCATTGAAGAATTCTTCTTATATTAAAGATTAGATTCTGCATAATCTTTAGTATTATCAAACAAAGTTTCTATCATAGTTGTGCTGGATTTATCTTGCATAACTAAACCTTACACAAGCTAAGGAATTAAAGATCCATCCAAGTAGGATTAACAATACAATAGACGAAATTCAAAAGTTTGGAATTTAATAGCAAAAAAAGATAACTACACAAAATAATAAAAAAGTGAAAGTTTAGTACATTTCTAAGCAATTTGCCCAAAATTTTAGTATATAATTTATACGTGTATATGTGAAATTTTAGCATTAACAACTCATATTAATTTTAGTTGGTCAAATGGTCAGAAACTATGGTTACAAAAAAAACTCATATTAATATTGATACCTTGCAAACAAAGTGTTTTTAATTGTAAAAATAAAACCCGACCCGACTTGTTCTTAGAAGCAATGAAAAACTAGGAGAATTTAGGGGAAAAATAAATCCGACCCGACTTGTTTTTAGAAGCACTAAAAAGTGGGAGCATTTGAGGGAAAAATTTTTTTGCCCCCCACAACCTAATTTTCTGGCTTCGCCACTGCCCATTCTCTTTCCCAACACCTCATCTTGTGTTTTCTATACCTACCATAAAACCTTTAGACAAAGCCCTAAACCACCAAGTCTTTACCATAGTCAACCTTGAAACCTTCCCTCTCTTACACACCTCAAAACCCACAAAATTTTTGCAGTCCATGGTCCTTTTTGGTCCCCTTGATACCCTAAACATGACTAAGCAAGTTACCATAGAACCTAATCAAGCAAACTAACTAGTTACTTGCATATTTTGGCTTATAAATAGAACACTATTACACCCTTATTTCTCCACACTTAAACATATATTACTCACTCTTTATTTTCCTCCTCTGGTCCAAGACAATAGCAACAAAGAGATAGGGTGTAAGATTTTGGTTATTCAAGTATTTGGAAGCCTGGGTTACTAGTTATAAATTAGGGTTTTCACTTAGGGTTTTTGGGTTTACACTTTACTTATCATCTCCATTTCATCAAGTAAGCAAGCATACCCTTTTCATACATTAGTACACTCATATATATCATATCATGTTCATTATACATCACCAATGTGCTTAAGTTGCTTAAAAACCATTTTTCGAATGAATTTACACAAGTATATGATGTATGCGCCATTTTTGCAAAAATCAACTTAAAATGGATTTTTGACTTAAAATATTGTTACTACACTTTATTCTAAGGCCACTTAGATATCATATTCGAAACCTAGACGAAACGGAAGTAATCTCGTAGCCTTGTTCTTAAAATCAAAAGATTTGAAAAATAGTAAAAATTGCAAAATGGGTAACCTTCAGACTAAGCACGACTACTCTAGGCTGGGTTTAAAGGTTGGGTCAGTAGTAAGACTTGTAGAGGGAACTATAACATAAATTTAACAAGTTGAATCACCAAAAACGGATATCAGACGAGTGAGATACGGCCTAATGAAAATCTGCAAAAATATATTAAAAGCAGTCAAATAGTGTAAAAACACATGACTAGCCTACTTTGAGCTCGATTTTGAGACCTTTGATTTTAGAATTAGATTCTGTGATGAACTAGGTTATTGTATTCTGGGCTAGTAGCTTTCCATATCCCCTAGAATCACCAAAAAACGTGTTGATTTGAGAAAGATACAGTCCGTTAAAACTTTGACCTCACGGTTAAAACATGCTGAGTAAAACCTGAAATTTTATTAAGTCTGGAAATAGCCAAATCTTCGCGACCAGCCAACTTTGGCACTGTTTTCAAGGCTATT
>BQNB010090132.1:3860-25473 GCA_026074375.1 Tanacetum coccineum | reverse complement strand
AGAGAAATATCTAAGACACATGTCTTACTATAAGACCTTGTATGTTAATTCAAGACCAAGTGGTCTTGTGGTTTTCTATATGCACGCCACCTCTCTATGAGGTGGTGAGGTGCGTGGCTTGAGGTGGTGAGGTGCTTGGCTTGAGGTGGTGACGTGCTTGGCTTGAGGTGCTTGGTCCCAGTAATTACTAATGTTAAGCCCTTAAGTCACGAAACATAAAATCGGATAACATAAAAATACTATGCTTATAAAAATGTTAAAACTTATCAATATACCCTAATTAAGTATATTAGATGAGTTATAAGTTTAACGGAGTATATAGACGTTGACTGTTGATTTTTAGTTTAGGCGATTTAACTAAACGATGAAAATTAAAAGTAAATGCGTAAAACCCTAAAAATAAATAATGGAATTATTGAAGTCGTAAAATGACCAGAAATAACGGATTGTTACAGTCTTCCCCGTTAAAGGAGCCTTGTCCGCAAGGCTCAAGATGCGGCACTTATCGAGGGTGCGGTTTTCCTTTTCTTTGTAAAGAGACGCGGATACTTCTTTCGAAATTGATCTTCATGTTCCCATGTGAACTCAGGACCTCTCCTGGAGTTCCATTGAACTTTGATAATTGGAATATGACTTTGCTTTAACTACTTGACTTTACGATCCATGATCTCTACTGGTTGTTCAATAAAGTGAAGTTTATCATCAATGTGTATTTCATCCAACGGAATTGCCAATGGCTCATCGGATAAACATTTCTTCAAATTGGATATGTGAAATGTGCTATGAACCCTGCTTAATTACTGAGAAAGTTCTTGTCTATAAGCAACGGTTCTCGCTTTTGCCAACACCTTGAAAGGGCCAATATACATTGGGTTCAACTTTCCTCGTTTGCCAAAACGGATAACCCCTTTCTAAGGCGATACCTTCAATATGACCCGATCACCAACTTGAAATTCTAAAGGCTTACGCCTCACATCGGCGTAACTCTTCTGGCGATCATGAGCGGCTTGAATTCTTTGTTTGATTTGAACAATCTTTTTGGTTGTTTCGTGAATGATCTCTAGACCGCTAAGCTGAGCATCTTCGATCTCTGACCAGCAAACAGGTGAACGACACTTATGACCATAAACTGCCTCAAATAGGGCAGCCTTGATGCTCGTATGATAGCTATTATTGTATGAGAACTCAATCAATGGTAAGTGTCTTTCCCAACCATTCCCAAAGTCTATCACGCAAGCGCGTGACATATCTTTTAGTGTCTGAATGGTTCTTTCGCTTTACCCATCAGTCTGTGGATGGTACGCAGTACTCATATCTAACCGAGTCCCCAAAGCCTTTTGAAACGCCCTCCAAAAACCTGACGTAAATCTACCATCACGGTCACAAATGATTGAGACTGGTATTCCATGTCTCGTGACTACTTCTTTCAAGTACAGTTTTGCTAATTTTCCCATAGAGTCATTTTCCCTCATTGGTAGAAAGTGTGCAGACTTAGTAAGATGGTCTACTTTCACCCAAATGGTATCATAACCATTTGATGTCTTGGGGAGCTTGGTGACAAAATCTATGGTAATATTGTCCCACTTCCACTGAGGAATCTCAGGTTGCACCAACAAACCAGATGGTTTTTGGTGTTCATCTTTGACCTTTAGACATGTCAAACATTTGCTAACATAGGTGGCAATATCGGCTTTCATGTTAGGCCACAAGTATAATTGCTTTATTTCTTGGTACATCTTGTTAGAACCTGGATGAACATAATAATTTGATTTGTGGGATTCATGCATAATTAGAGTCCTTAGATCACCGTACCATGGCAACCAACTTCTATTATTCAAACACAACGTTATGTCATCACGCAGTTCTAACTTTTCTTTCCTGAGCTTTTGTAGTTCCCTTGAAGGTTCAATTAGCATACCTCCCACATCTTCAGACTTGAGGTTTTCTGGTTTTCTTGCCTCAGTCTGAGCTTCCAAAATTTGATTAGGAAGATCCAAACCAATAGTCATGACTAAGGCTCGAACCCGCAGTGGCTCTCGTTCTTTCCTGCTTAAAGCATCGGCCATCACATTTGCTTTTCCCGGGTGATAACGAATCTCACAATCGTAATCACTGAGCAATTCCAACCAACGATGTTGTCTCATGTTCAATTCTTTCTAATCAAGGATGTGCTATAAGCTTTTGTGATCAGTGTACACAGTACACTTGGTTCCATACAGATAGTGCCTCCAAAGTTTTAGAGCGAACACTACTGCTCCTAACTCCAAGTCGTGGGTGGTGTAGTTCTTCTCGTGAATTTTTAGTTGTCGTGATGCATAAGCAATCACCTTCTCATTTTGCATTAAGACAACACCTAATCCCTTATGCGAAGCATCACAATAAATGATAAAGTTCTCAGCTCCTTCAGGTAAAGCCAAGATAGGTGCACTGCACAACTTTTCTTTCAATAGTTGGAAGGCTGCTTCTTGTTTGTCACCCCAATCAAACTTGACCTTCTTCTGGGTTAGCTTGGTCATTGATTTGGCGATCTTTGAAAACCCTTTAATGAATCTCCGATAGTATCCGGCAAGACCAAAGAATAGACGAATTCTCGATGGAGTTTAGAGATGCCCAATCTATAATTAACACGATCTTGGTAGGATCCCTATGTAAATAATCCTGGCTGTTAATCACTGTGACTGAGAAATTTGGTACTTTGGGGATCTAAAATTCACATTTATAGAGAATGTAGGCATTACAACTCCTCTTTTCTTTAGCAACTCCAAGATTTAACTTTAATGCCTTTTCGTGATCTTGTTTGCCTTCCGATTAGATCAGAATATCATCAATAAAGACAATCATGAATTTTTCTAGATATGGTTTGCACACCCAATTAATGAGATCCATAAATACAGCTGGTGCATTAGTCAAACCAAACGGCATCACTAGAAATTCATAATGTCCATATCAAGTTCTGAATGCGGTCTTCGGAATGTCTTCTTCGCAAACCCTCAGTTGGTGATAACCCATCCTTAAGGTCGATCTTTGAGTAAACACTCAACCCTTGAAGTTGATTGAACAAATCATCCAATTCTCAGAAGCGAATAACGGTTCTTCATCATCAGCTTATTAAATTCTCGGTATTTCACACTGCGACAAATCCGAATGATCCATCCTTCATCTTGACAAACAAACCGCAAAAGACCTCCTCGAGGTGAGGCGACTGTGATCTTATGATGGCCTTTTTTTCAGAAACGCTCTTTCAGCTGTCTGACAATTCTTTCCATCTCGGGGCACAAGTCCAATTGACAAGGTGCACGTGCTAAGGGATTGCAGCACCAGGTATCAAACCGATTTGAAATTCCACTTGTCAGGCTGGTGAAATACCCGACAAGTCGTTAGGAAATACTTCAGGAAAATCTCAAACAATAGGTACATCCTTTAGTCGCTTCTCCTCTGACTTGTCTTTCGCCTTCTTCGAAGGTAAACATGACCGAAAAAACTTGACCATCTCTTTCAGCAAATATTTAATGGTCCTTAAGTGATGAGAAGATGAAGTTAACTTCGTGACCCCGTGTCATCATGGATGCTTCCGTCACCAATATAGCAATTAAATTTCATTTCCAAAGGGGATAGGAACAATCTTCTGCACACAGATCAATAACGGCCTGGTATTTGATAACCTAGTCCAAGACGATTAATCGATGTCAAAAACTACCTCATACTCTAGGCCATTATAAGTCTGAGACCGTTAAATTGGTGGTTTATGAATATTTAAGTGCAACCCTTGAAGTAAGTTGTATTAAGACCCAAAATATCTATCTAGTCAGCTAACTCGAAGTCGTGAGCAACAAAAAACCTGCCTAGTCTAAAGTATAGTGATGATATCAATCAAAAACGAAATGCAGTAGAAACGAACATCCAATCGCACCCTTATCACATAAACTACATAGAAGCAAATAATGGTTGATTATAGGAGGACAGCAACTTGAAACCCGTGACAACAAAGGCATTTAGGTTTGTTCTAAGCACCGCCTATAGCATAAGCTACTTGCCATAAACATTTCCAACCCTAGACCTGATTTTCTCTGATTGTCTAAACTTTAACTTTGGGCAATCCTTCATGATGTGGCCTTAGAGTGCTCCACAATCAAAGGCAAGTGAGAACTCTATGGCTATTTACTCATTGGGACTTATGGTTGTATGCCAAATATCAGCAAATTTAAGCTACATGCATGTATTGATTCCTACCAAACACGAAGCCCAACCGAAGTCGCTATTACTTTGATTTTGCAACAACTGTGGCACCTAGGAGCACATGGACCCATGGAGAGGGATAATTGCAATTGATACATTAGGAGGGAATCCCCAGATACGCTTCTTGTCACCCCCCTAGACCCAGTACTAGGATCTAGCAAAACCAAAAATCTGTTTCTTGAATGGTTTGTTGTTTGTTCTGGTTTGCATCTGAGTTTGTCCTCATAGCTTCATTTTGTTCCACCGCTGTGCCTGTCTATCACAATGTAAACCTTTTGGTCCATCAAGTCATTTGCCAGTTTGATGGCTTCTTGCAGTAATTTTTTGCCGTCTCTGCAAACAAATCAACAATATCCCCTGAATCATGTCAGGAGTCCGCCCACGATAAACTTTGACTACCCTCATCTGACTGCAGAAACATCCTATTCCACATAACAGTTATAAACTCTTGAAAATGTTATGTAATAAGGCTTGCAATACGCTCATTGCCGCATCACTTTCACGATCTAGGATTTCATGTCCATCTTTTTAATTTACACGTGCGGGTAAGTACTTTGCAAGAGAGTGTCTTCAAGGCTTAGCTTATACAACATCAAGACCCACTGGCATAACATGGGAAGTTACATCCATGTTAAGCAATGCCAAGAAGAGTACAAGTGGCAAACTTGACTTGGTTTCCAACAGTACAGCCGCTTATATTGAATATTGATTCCATCTTTTCCATCCATTGGGTCAATCTAACAACCCCTTCCGTACCTCAGAAGTTAAGAGGTTGGCAGTTTAGAATGTCTTTGTAGGTACACTCTCTAGGAGTGCGAGCTGGTCTCCCCCACTCCAGATCCTGAAGTTTAGGCTAAACGTCCGCCATTAGATTACTTTCTGTTCCTTAGAATTTCTTGTTCGCAAGTGCCCCAGCCACTCGTGATATTCGATCAGTTAGTTTATGGCAGCAGCACTCATAGGTGCATTAGCATTGTTAGTAGCAGTAGCAGCACGAGCTCTTCTGGGTGGCATGATTCTTCAAAATCACAAAGATACAATATACGTGAGCTTTTATAAAATCATAATCAAGACATGACATAAGCATAATATATAGAACATAGAACACAAACACACAATGAAAACTACATAAACATGACTACAACCAACAAATAACATAAACCAAATCGGATACATATATATCATTACAATCAAATACGACATACATAATAGTTCTCGTTACAACACAGATAACAAAAAAATCGTACCACCATGCTAGCTGGGGAGAAATAACCCAAATTACATAAATGGTGCCATACAAGATAGCTAGATGTGGAGAACAAAAGATCCCTGGTAACCCGTAGCTACGTATGAGTTACCCGAGGTGGACACTTATAGGCCTATTACAAGGTAGGCTAAGTATAATAACAAATGGAAAAGGTCTAGGCACTACTAAGAGTGGCCTCACAAAGTATCTATGCATGCTCCCAGCCGATATGTGGCAGGATACTCTGTTGTTCACAGTAGCACGATCTTTCTGCATGACTGAAAGCTACAAATAGGGTGGACGTGTTTGCAATTTGGTAAAGAAAGTTTTATTGTTTGGAATGATTGAATTGAAAGTAACGGTAATTGGTTTTAAATTATTGAGAATGTTAGGGAGATAAGAAGGGTAGTAATAGCGGAGTAGGATGTGTAGGGGGGGGGGGGTGAGGGGAATTTGGTGAAGTCTGGAGGGGGAGGAGAAAGATAAGGTATTATTAATTCGTCCAAGGGAGTGATTTTACATATTAATATAGATAAAAAAAAGTAAGAGTTGAAATTTTTGAAATTTTATCTTTAAGAAAAAGATATTTATAAATTATATGGAGTGGTAAGCGATAAGAATTAATAATTTTTATGTAATAGGAGAGGCTAGGGGCTATATGACAAGACCCACCTCCACTGTAAAGCAGACCCCTCTCAGCCGCTCGTCCACAGCGCAGCACATTCCCGTACATCTCGGTGGGCACCTAATAGTCTCTCAGGATCTTGTGAGGGCAAGATTTCAGTTTAGATGTCACTCTGAATCAGGACACGCTTTACGTACAGGACGGATTCAAAAGATCATATGTTTGATATCCGACTGAAATTTTCCAGAAAAAAATACCGGTTTCTGTCGAACACTGGCAGATAAAGATAAAAGTTGTGTGAGAGAGGCACTATGGCATAAAAAGCAGCTAGATTAACATGGCTATATGATGTGCGCGAGGTGCACCATTAGATACGAACACACACGACACGAACACTCGTAATTATTAAAGGACTGCCTGTAATTACCCACATCCTAAACACAATCTCTAACCTCTTTCAAGCCGCACTGTCAAACATTACAAGCAGATCCTAAAAACAACACCCAACTTGCTTTACGATACCATGCGCGAGACCGCAGCCAATACAAACATGAAGCATCACACTAATATGAGAGAGACAACGCTTATAATGAATAATATGATCCACACCTATAAGATAACACGACGAAGACCAAAGTCGTAATTGTGTAATGCACAAACACACACTACACAACAAAAAACAATACAGCACACACTACAATGCAACTAGGGACAGAGAGGGCCACATAACAGAAATCTACGTCTGAACACCGTGTTGGCATATAAGATAGTCGATGTCACAAAGACTTCGTACTAGCAGCGAGCTTTACACGTGCGATCTTCGCTCTATGAGCCTAATTGATTACCACATCAAGTGACTCAGAAGGCTTCACAGAAATAGGTTGGTCACGTGATGAGTGCTTCACTACTTGCCTAAATTTCTCTCCCAATATTGTCGTATAATATGAGCGATGCGCGCGTGATAGCATGCCAATAATTAAAAGAATAACTCCTATACCTATACTAAAGAAGCGACGCGTATAGAATCCGAGGGACTGTTTCTCTAAACGAGCTCATTCGCGATCAATTATTATAATAGATTTCAAGACAGCTCGCACATCCTGAGCAACCCATTGCAGTACCCAAATTCACTTCTTGAAGATTAGTCACACTCCCACATAAGGAGCATAACACGCCAACGTGACACTACTCTAGATTTACAGACCTCTTTATGTGAACAAAGAAATTATAAATTCTGATTATGTACACGCCAAATTCTCTTTGACATTCTCTCCTGCACTGTATCAGAACTCGGTTAACAAGGGATACTTGTGCTATCTCTAAGTGAGTCTCAAGCTACTTACAATTTCCGCGACACAATCGCCCGCAGCGCACCCACAAATTCATTCGCGGCCGCAGAGCACTCAATCGACTATCTGGTCAATATCGGCACGACAATTAAACATAGAACCTGCTCTAAATGACATAAAAACCTACGCTGGACCTTCATTGAATACATTAGTACGAGTCTTATAATCGGACTCTACGGAGAAAAAGACTTTATAGTACATTTCCACAGTAGGAGGTCACTCGGTTGTCTTTTAGTCCATAGTTTCTGTAAATTGGAATCTAGCTCCTTCCATCCTAGATTCTGAGAGCGAGCTGGAGTCGATCAGTGTCTAACCAAGATCTGTCTTGACCTCGAGTGTTCGAAGCGCGCGTGTACTCATTCGCACAATTGAGAATTATATACGTCTACTACAGCACACATGTAAATAGAGCAACACGTCGGTTAAGATAATCACATAGCATTCAGTCCATCTCCTGTTGAGTAATGCTGTACTTATCTGCGGGAGCGCCTCATCTTAAAGAAACTCTGCCACGACGCGCACTCGACACACAGGAATACAGCCGTCCACGATTATCCGGTACTGTGAGGAGATCTGACCTCATATACAATCCACTGAAACATTCACAGACAGGGAACCTCACCTGCAAAAGCCGTCATACTTGAATAATATCGGGCAACCCCATCCTCGACTCGATTGCTAACCCACATGAACACAGTACCCCAGTACGAACCTCCTATTATCTCCCCAACACAAACACCCACAAACGCGCAACCTTATGTCCTAAAGCAGAGGAACCTCAAAGGACAAACGCACCAGAAAGTCGCCAACTACACTCCACATGGGGGGGCGGGGATACAGTTGACAATCCAAGTAGCCTATCCTGACAAAGCTCACGACCACCAAAAACCCACTAAGCAAAGAACGTATAACTCGCATTTCGCTAGCACCACGCAAGGCAGGGGGGGGGGGGGTGTGTTTTTTTATCTCTTTCTAACCGAGACACACTTCACAGCTCGTATGGTACTCAGTATAATAGGAAGCCTGGCGCCCACACGTTAGCGGGGGATGGCACAACCCCTCAGGACGGAACACAGTACTTTCCTCCTCTACCCGCAGCCAATAGAGACAACAATACAAGTCCACCCGCAGTCGAACCTATTCGACGGATGGCTTAACACGAGATGTGGTTAAACCGCGAAATAGAAGGTCGCACTCTAGTAATAAACATATGTGCCCCAACACAGGAAGGGACACCATAGACAATGGATAAATTCACTAATCAAAATCAAGCTTCTGATCATACTGAAAGGACCCCCCACAACCACACAGTTCACCGAGTACAATACACACATTACTTGTACAAAACGCTGCCCACCCCCCAAGCCTAAAGCGGTCTGATGATCCTTAGTAACGATACTAAAGTTACAACGCTACGACTAGAGAATCCAACCTCCAGGGTCCATCATCACTCCTACGGATTTGGTAAATGAATGCCATGACCATTCGCCTACCCTCGCAAATATGCACCCTCACTCGGCTTGTCAATGAGGCGCCACACAGATAGATCACCAACCTACATCATCCCAATCGCGCAGCCGAAAAACCATCAGTCTCCCGCGAGATGCAACAGGCTCTATGCTAAGCCTTTCGTGACTCTGCTAACCAAACGAACTCCCCTAACCGCATCTCCCTTATGGGCCCGAACACACACGAAGCATCATAGAAGTCGCCTGCCATCACGAGAGCGATAAAGAGCTACGTATCTAATGATACTCTGGATACTCCCGACCGACTTCCTTACCGAGCCACGACAAGAAATAAGCTTGAACACGTCTCGACGTCCACCTGATCATTAAAGACTGAGTCACGTACCCACGCGGTGTTCTGCATCTCCCCGACGTTAAGAATATCCACACCCGAAGCTGAAGAACTCGCCTATAGCGGGGACCAATTCAACCAGCACAACTAATAAAAAAGGAATTCGACACACCCGCATGTCAAACTGTCCTCTCTCATAGACAAGAAGTACCCCCCACAGTGCGAATTTAAACGACGATTGCAATCCTTGAACTCTAGAACGTGAAGTTAAGTTCATAGCTGAGAATACATGGCGCAAGCTTAAACAAAAATAGGCTCAACTGACATACATCCAACCAACAACCAGATACGATCATAACAGATATTCAAGAGTTATAACCAGTATTTGAGTAAGAAGATTCCTGCCAAGACAGATGAGTTATCAATGACAGTGAGGGCGGAGTGAATGGTACAGGGCTCCCAGACATGATTCAGGGAAATGTTTGATGTTTGCCAGTCAAAAACTATTTCAAGAAGGCCGATCAAACTGGCAAATGACCTTGATGGACAAAAGGTCTATACATAGCTGAAGCCGGACAGAACAAAATGAAGCAACGGACAACTCAAGAAACAACCAGAAGCAACAACAACCCTTCAAGAAACAGAATGTGTTTGCTAGATCCTAGACTACTGGGTCCGGTGAACAAAAAGTATATTGGGGATCCCTACCCAAATGCACCAAATGCAATTATCATCACAAGGGTCCATGTGAACCTAGGTGCCACCAGTTGCACAAAGAAGACATCTGGCCTGTGATGTTAGACTCCGTGCCTGTTGCTATGCAGCTAATGGCCAATCAACCAAAGACCCCCCAATGAGTAAAATCCCTAGAGTTCTCACTTGCTTTGAGTCGTGGGAGCTCAAGGCCACTCAAGAAGGATTGCCCAAATTTAAAGAATAGAAATCAGAGAAATCAGGCTATGGTTTTGACATGTTTGAGGCAAGAGCTTATGCTGAAAGCCGTTGCCTCGAACAAACCTAAATCCTAATTTTTCCGGGTGCTTCCTCCCTGAAAACAACCATTATGCTACAACATTTATTGAAACGGGTGCCGATAGGAAGTTTCGTATCTACTGCATTTAGTTTTTCTATGAATGATATCATCCCAAATATCATTAGACAATGGGTGTCCACATCGAGTCTAGCTTGACAGTAAGAGATAGATTTGGTTAATTACATTATCAGGTTTCACTTTAAATATACTAAACCACCCATTTAACGTCGACTTAATGCCAATAGAGATGGGTAGTTATGTACAACAGTAATCGTCCAAGACTTGGTTATTCAAAATACCAGGCCGTTATGTCTGTTGCTAGGAAGATTGTTCAAATCCCCATTTTAAGTTTAATGAAACATCTTTACTTGCTTTTTGGTGATGGAAGCAGCCATGGAACACGGGTCCTCGATTAAACATCTATCTCATGCACAAATGACCCAAACAATATTGCTTGAAAGGGGAAGACCAGGAACATTAGTGGCCACATGTTTACTACGAGAGAAAGGGGCGTTAAAGTAGACCAGTCAGAGGAGAATCACTAAAGGGATGTACCTAGTTGTTTGAGATTTTCCAGAAGTATTTCCTAACGACTTGTCGGGTATTTCACCAGCCTGACAAGTGGAATTTCAAATCGGTTTGATACCTGGTGCTGCAACTGTAGCACGGGCACCTTGTCAATTGGCTTCGTCCGAGATGAAAGAATTGTCAGACCAGCTGAAAGAGCTTTCTGAAAAAGGCATCATAAGACACAGTTCCTCACCTCGAGGAGCTTTGGTCTTGTTTGTCAAGAAGAAGGATGGATCATTCCGGATGTGCATTGATTACCGAGAATTTAATAAGCTGATGATGAAGAACCGTTATTCGCTTCTGAGAATTGATGATTTGTTTCAACTCCACTTCAATGGTCGAGTGTCTACATCAAAGATCGACCTAAAGATCGGGTTAACACCACCTGATGGTTTGCGAAGAAGACATTCCGACGACCGCATTCAGAACTTGATATGGACAATTATGAATTTCTAGTGATTCCGTTTGGTTAGACTAATGCACCAGCTGTATTTGCTATGGATCTCATTAATATGGTTGGTGCAAACGCAATCTATAAAAATTCTGATTGTCTTTATTGATGATATTCCAGATCTAATCGAAGAGCAAACAAATCCGAAGAGCATCTAAGCAAAGTCTTGGAGTTGCTTAAAGAAGAGGAGTTGTATGCCAAAATCTCTAAAAGTAATTTTAGATCCCCAAATACAATTTCTCAGTCACGTTGATTAACACCAAGGATATTTTACATAGATCCTACAGAGATCGAGTTAATTAAAAAGATTGGGCATCTCCTACAACTCCACGGAGATTCGTCAATTTTTAGGTCTGCTGGATGACTATTAGACAGATTTAATTGAAGGGTATTTTAAAGATCGCCAAATCAAAGACCAAGCTAACCTAGAAGACAGGTCCCAAGTTTGATTTGGTGAACAAACAAGAAGAGCCTTCCAACTATTTGAAAGAAAAGTTATGCAATGTACCTATCTTGGCTTTACCTGAAAGAGCTAAGAACTTTATCATTTATTGTGATGCTTTACATAAGGGATTAGGTGCTGTCATAATGCAAAATGAGAAGGTGATTGCTTATGCATCACGACAACTAAAAATTCACAGGAAGAACTACACCACCCAAAACTTTAGAGGCACTATCTGTATGGAACCAAGTGTACTGTGTACACTAATCATAAAAGCTTACATCCATCCTTGATCAGAAAGAAATTTAACCAATGAGACAACGTCCGTTGGTTGGGAATTGCCAGTGATACGATTGTGAGATCGCTATCACCGAGAAAAGCAAATGTGGTGGCCGATGCTTTAAGCACGAAAGAATGAGAGCCACTACGGGTTCGAGCCTTAGTCATGACTATTGGTTTGGATCTTCCCAAGCAAATTTTTAGAGCTCAGACTGAGGCACAAAAACCAAAAAACATCAAGTCCTAAAGATTTAAAGGTATGCAAAATAAAGCTATACAGGGAACCAAGAAAGGAAAGCTCAGGAAAGAAAAGCTAGAACCGCGTGCTGACAGAACGCTGTGTTTGAATAATAGAAGTTGGTTGCCATGCTATGGTGATCTAAGGACTCTGATTATGCATGAGTCCCACAAATCGAAATATTCTGTTCATCCAGGTTCTGACAAGATGTACCAAGAAATGAAGCAATTGTACTGGTGGCCCAAAATGAAAGCTGATATTGCCGCCTATGTTAGCAAATGTTTGACATGTCTAAAGGTCAAAGTTGAACACCAAAAATGATATGGTTTGTTGGTGCAACCTGAGATTCCTTAGTGGAAGTAAGACAATATTACCATGGATTTTGTCACCAAGCTCCCCAAGACATCAAATGGTTATGATACCATTTGGGTGATAGTAGACCGTCTTACTAAGTTTGCACACTTTCTATCGATGAGGGAAAATTACTCTATGGGCAAATTAGAAAAACTGTACTTGAAAGAAGTGGTCACGAGACATGGAATACGAGTCTCAATCATTTGTGACTGTAACAGTAGATTTACTTTAGGTTTCTAGGGGGCGTTTCAAAAGGCTTTGGTTACTCGGTTAGACATGAGTAGTGCGTACCATCCGCAGACTGATGGGCAAAGCAATAGAACCATTCAGACACTAGAATATATGTTACGCGCTTGCGTGATAGATTTTGGGAATGGTTGGGAAAGACACTTACCATTGATTGAGTTCTCATACAATAATACCTATCATACGAGCATCAAGGCTGCCTCATTTGAGGCACTTTATGGTCGTAAGTGTCGGTCACCTGTTTGCTGGGCAGAGGTCGGAGATGCTTAGCTTACCAGTCCAGAGATCATTTACGAAACAACCAAAAAGATCATTCAAGTCAAACAAAGAATTCAAGCCGCTTGTGATCGCCAGAAGAGTCATGTCGATGTGAGGCGCAAGCCTTTATAATTTCAAGTTGGTGACCGAGTCATGTTGAAGGTATCGCCTTGGAAAGGGGTTATTCGTTTTGGCAAATGGGGGAAGTTGAACCCTAGGTATATTGGCCCTTTCAAGGTGTTGGCAAAAGTGGGAACCGTTGCTTACAGACTAGAACTTCCTCAGCAATTATGCAGGGTTCGTAGCACATTTCACATATCCAATTTGAAGAAATGTTTATCCAACGAGCCGTTGGCAATTCTGTTGGATGAAATACACATTGATGATAAACTTTACTTCGTTGAAGAACCAGTAGAGATCATGGTTCGTGAAGTCAAGCAGTTATAGCAAAGTCGTATTCCAAATATCAAAGTTTGATGGAACTCCAGGAGAGGTTATGAGTTCACATGGGAACGTGAAGATCAATTTTGAAAGTAGTATCCGCATCTCTTCACAAAGAAAAGGAAACCCGCACCCTTGACAAGTGCCGCATCTTGAGCCTTGCGGACAAGGCTCCTTTAATGGGGGAAGACTATAACAATCCGTTATTTCATGTCATTTGGACATCAATATATCCATTATTTATTTTTAGGGTTTTACGCGTTTACTTTTAATTTTCAACGTTTAGTTAAATCGCGTAAACTAAAAATCAACAATCAACGTCTATATACTCCGTTAAACTTATAACTTATCTAATATACTTAATTAGGGTATATTGATAAGTTTTAACATTTTTATAAGCATAGTATTTTTATGTAACCTCATTTTAAGTTTCGTGACTTAAGGGTTTAACATTAGTAATTATTAAGACCAAGCACGTCAAGCCAAGCACCTCACCACCTCATAGAGAGGTGGCGTGCATATAGCAAACCATAAGACCACTTGGTCTTGAATTAGCATACAAGGTCTTATAGTAAGACATGTGTCTTAGATATTTCTTTTATATAAACACTAGCATATTCCACTTCACTTATCCTTTACCTTAAATCAACAAATACCTCTCTTTTCCCTACCTTATTTCAGCAACGACAACACACCATCAAGGGTATATCAAGCTTGGATTAAAGGGTTAATAAACTATGATTTTAGAGCTTAAGATCTAGAGTTCTTAGTTTGTTTTGGGTTTATTGTTCCCTAGTCACTCCCATCACTTTGTAAGCATGCCAATCTCATTTCCATACTTGTATTTCCATATATAATGCATGCCATATTCATATTAGAACTTATATATACTTGTGGTGTTGAAAAAGTTAATGAAAAGCTTATTTATAAAAACTCAAATTCTGACTTTGAAATCAGACCTAAGTTCGAATTTGTAAAACCTACGTAAACATATTTTTGGTCTTAGATGCTTCTAGTACACTTACACATATGTCTTGGGATGTTCCCTATTTTTTCGGCATTTATAAAGGTCGTTTACTATAGTTAATAAGCCCTACAAGAGAAGTTAGTTAATATCGACAAGATTCTAAGTACCAAATTTCATTTATAAAACTCACTATGTTCGTTTTGAGAATTTGAGCCTGTTGAAACATTTTTAGAGGACTCTTTAAATCAGATTCTAAGAGTTGAGTGAACCTGTTATGATAAGTAACGAAGGAGTTACAACCCGTTTACCGAGAGGCAAAGCTATTGTCTTGGGACAGCAGTGACTGAAGTGCTCCATTTTGGTTATAACGTTTGATTTGTAACAAAGTGAGTCGGATGGCTTGCATAACTAAAAACTAGACTTAGTGTAGATAATCTTAGGATCCAGAAACGCGTAATTTTATAGGAAAACAAGGGAGATATAGCTAATTTACGACATAAGTTTTCTGTAAAACTGTTTTGAACAAATCCGAAAATGTTTTTGCATAAACCAACACCTAAAACTTATGAGATGGAATAGAAGCCTTAAACTAATAAGAGTAGACATGTTTAGCTTCGTTTAGAGAGTCTCCCCCAGAAAATCGGCTTTAAAATGAGCTAGATACGCTCGATTCAAGTTAGACTTATAACTACATAAAACTAGTTTCAATCTACTTTTAGTTTAAGTATTAAAAACCCTTTTCTTAAGATTTTTACATATAACTTATAACTACTAAGTATTATATTAATAGGGAATTTCATAATCATATGAGGCCTCTTCGGGGTGTCGTATCGACGAGTTGTGGATTTACGATTTAAAGTGTCCTGGCTCCTCATACGTTCACTACATGACCTCTAAATTATGATAGCCCGAATGATAGTATGATGTTATTTATAAAAGGCAAATAGCCAAACTAAACTTTAGGGATACTTCATATAACAGCATAAAAATCTATGTTCAACATTATAATCAAATTCAATAACTTTATATTATCATACTTTATTCTAAGACATGATCATTATACTTTCGTAGGTCATCGTTAAAGCTTGTGATCTTGCAATACACCATATATCGTTATAATCAACTACTAATCACTACGGTGAGTTCATAGCCTCATTTTTATATGATTACAATGATTTACAACAGTTGGGGTGAGAAACATACTTTAAACAAAATTACGAGTTTGCCTAAGTAGCTATAACCCACTATGCCTATGAATCATGAACTGTTAATTACTGGATTGTAAGCGCGAATGTTATGAATAGATCTATTTGAGATTGACATCCCCGTTCGGGTGAGTAGCACTCACTAGTTTCAAAGGTACCGAAACGACGAATGTATACCATGTCGGAACAATTTGGATGTGCGGCCGCGGGTTGAACATCTACATGGGCACAATGTTTGCATTAATTTGCATACAAATATATGTTGTAGCTTCAGTATCATGAGCTTAGGTAATCATAATTACTTTTGTGATACTGTATTTGTTGCTTTATCATACACTTGGAAATCTTGCAGTCCTACTTTATACATTACTTAAACCTGTGAATTCACCAACTTTATGTTGACGTTTTAAAGCATGTTTTCCTCAGGTCAATAAGGTACAAGAAACAAGGATACATTGGTGGTCGTCATTTTAGGGAGTCAATTTGCTATAAAGATTTAAATGCATTACATTTTGGAGTATTTGTTATGTATTAAAATCCTTACATTTCACGGATGAACAAGTTAAGCTATGGGCTTATGTAACAAACAAGTTATTAAATCCAATGTATCATTTTCAAACGACTCATATAGAGGTCGTTTTCATATCTTATGCTATTGATCTATGAAGTAACACTTCATGACCCTTATTTTGCTGCGACTCAATTTAGGGGTGTTACATCCTATTCCCCCAAATTTAAAGTCCAACTACTACTTTTCCAATTTTTTTATTTTTTTAATGTTCTGTACATTTGTATGATTCTATTTTTTATTTTCCAAACACATTATTGAAAAATTAAAGTAACGTTATTCATTAAAAGCATTATAACATAGGAAACACCACATGTCCAATAGTACAAGGCCATCCTTATTTAGACGATTTGATAACATAAAAACTATAACAAACTACTCCAAACCAAGTTTTCCCATGTCATTGTAAACTTCGTGAAGTAGTGCAGTTGAATTAAGTGTGTGTTGTTCCGGATGCATATACATTCCCACTGTTGCCTTGAGTAGCTTTATCTTTCCAAGCAAGAGCTTGCAATTTGAGCACTCTGCATTTCTTGAAGGTCTCGAAGAATAACTTGAAGGTGTTGAAGGTCCTAGAGAATGGCTTGGAGGTGTTGAAGTTCCTGGAGAATAACTTGTATTCGTTGAAGTTCCAGGAGAACTAACCAGTAGACGAAGTCGTTCCTCTTTCCATAAAAAAATCACATCCAAAATCATCTTCCCTAGGCTGTTAAAAGAGTAAAGAAAACAATTTCTAACTACTAACCAGATTATTTGTATATTACACTAATAAAAAACATGTGATTGTTCACCTTTGATAGTGGACATGCATAGTATAGTTTACCAGGAGGAGTCCTCAAATGATGACGAGGAGGAAGAGGACCACCTAGCTCTTGTTGTTGTTTTATCAGCTGTTGATCTTGTCCCCACCGCTGAGGAGACAAAGCCCTTTGATACCGATGAGTCTGCGGCTACACCACCACCACCTGTATACCGTACTACTTCTAGGATGTTTGTCTGAACCTAAACACCTATACCATTTCCTTCCGAGGAAGAGGTTGCTAGGCTTTTTGCCTTACCTACTCTACCATCATCTCCATTCACTCCATTATCATCACCACTTCCCCATATACCATCACCACCCACCCATCACCCACTACCATTACCTGCACCATCCACTAGCCGCAGAGTTGACATACCCGAGGCTGAGTTGCCACCTCGGAAGAGGTTACTACTTACTGCTCCCACACCTAGGTTTGAGATTAGGGAGAGTTCTACTGCTGCTACTGCTAGACAGCTGAGATCTACTATGGCTCGTAGAGTTGACTTTGGTTTTGTGGATACTTTAGATGCTAGTATTCATGCTTCAGAGCAAAAAGCTATGGCCGCATTTGAGTCGGTCAACTTGAGGGTTAATTATCCTGCCAGTGTTCATAGACGGGATAGTGAGGAGTTCCAGACACGTCATCAGGATACACATGATGATCTTGCTGCCTTACGTGATGAGGGTGATACATTAAGGAGGTACATTTCCTCCTTGTATACTACTCATGAGAAGGATAGAGTTGAGGCCCGTCAGGCTTTAGATAGGTCTGAGGCCCACATCAGGGCTTTGGAGGCACAGATTGCAGTTTTAGAGACTCAGGCGTATCGCCACGAGTGGCAGTGTCAGGACGCAGATGATCATGCTACTAGACACATCATGCGTATCAAGGCACAGGAGGCTGGAGCACGCATTGATACTTTGGAGGACACTGGTAGTGCCTAGATTTACCTTTCTGTTATATCTTAGCTACCTTGTATAGCCTATTAAGTTTTATGGGTAACTCCCAGCTAGTAGGCTATAGGGATCTTTTGTTCACCATCTAGCTATCTTGTATGGCATGCTAAGTATTATAGGTTATCCCCAGCTAGCATGGCAGTAGGATTTTATGTATCCTGTGTTGTAACAAACTATTATGTATGTCAATTCGATGTAATGATATATATGATATCGATTGGTTATGTTATTGTTGGTTTTAGTCATGTTATGTAGTTCACTGTGTGTTGTGATCTCACTTTATTTATCATGTATATGTAATGTCATGGTTATGATTTTATGAAATCTAACGGGTATTATATTTTCTTGTGATTTGAAGAAAATGGCACCAAAAAGAACCACGAGGTCAACACCAGCCATAACAACCACCACCACTACCCCTATGACTGATGCCCAACTTAAGGCACTGATCGACCAAGGTGTTGCTGATGCACTGGCAGCATGTGACGCTGATAGAAGCCGGAATGGCAAAGACAACCATGATTCTGGAACGGGTGTAAGGAGACAAGCTCCTCTTGATCGTGAGTGCACTTACCCAGATTTCATGAGATGCAAACCCCTATATTTTAAGGGTACTGAAGGAGTCATCAAGTTGACTCAGTGGTTTGAAATAATGTAAATTATGTTCCGTATAAGCAACTGCACTGTGGAAAACCAAATCAAGTTGCCACGTGTAATCTTCTTGGAAGTAATCTAACATGGTGGAACTCCCACGTTAAGACTATTGGTCATGACATTGCGTATGCAATGAATTAGACAAACCTAAAAAGAAAAAGACTGACAAGTACTGCCCAAGGGGCGAGATTAAGAAGCTTGAGGTTGAGATGTGGAATCTGAAGGTTAAAGGTACCGATGTGGTAAGTTATAACCAGCGTTTTTAGGAGCTGGCATTGATGTGTGCCAGGATGTTTCTAGAAGAGTCGAATAAGATCGAGAAGTATGTCGGTGGTTTGCCCGACATGATTCACGAAAGTGTAAAGGCATCTAAGCTAAGATCCATGCAAGATGCAATTGAATTTGCAACTGAACTGATGGACAAGAAGATCAACACCTTTGCTGAACGTCAGGCTGACAACAAGAGAAAGTTTGATGACACTTCTAAGAATAATCAAAACTAGCAGCAACCTCCCAAAAGGTAGAATGTGGCACGGGCTTATACCGCAGGGTCTGGTGAGAAAAAATCTTATGGAGGATCTAAACCTCTGTGCTCCAAATGCAACTATCACCAAGATGGGCAATGTGCTCCCAAATGCCACAAGTGCAACAGAGTTGGCCATCTGGCCCGAGACTGTAGGAATCCTATAAATGCCAACAACAACAACCACCAAAGAGTAAATCCTAGAGTTCTCACTTACTTTGAGTGTGGAGCTCAGGGCTACTTCAAGAAGGATTACCCAAAGTTAAACAATGGAAATTAGGAAAATCAGGGAAATCGGGCTAGGGTTGGAAATGTTGTGGCAAGAGCTTATGATGTAGGCGCTGTCGGAACAAACTCGAATGCTAATGTTGTCACGGATACGTTCCTCCTAAACAAACATTATGCTTCGATTTTATTTGATACGGGTGCCGATAGGAGTTTTGTATCTACTGCATTTAGTTCTTTGATTGATATCATCCCATTACATTAGACTATGGTGTTGACGTTGAGTTAGCTAACGGTAGAATAATTTGGGTTAATACACTTATTCGGGGTTGCACCTTAAATCTTCTAAACCACCCATTCAACATCGACTTAATGCCTATAGAGATGGGTAGTTTTAACATCATAATCAGCATGGACTGGTTATCAAAATATTAGGTCGTTATTGTCTGTGCTGAGAAGATCGTTCGTATCCCCTTTGGAAACAAAATCTTAATTGTTCGTTATGATGGAAGCAGCCATGAACATGGGTCTCGACTAAACATCATCTCATGCACCAAGACTTAGAAAAATTAAAGATTGGGCATCTCCTAAGACTTCAACGGAGATTCATCAATTTTTAGGTCTTGCCAGATACTATCGAAGATTCATTGAAGGGTTTTCAAAGATCGCCAAATCAATGACCAAGCTAACCCAGAAGAAGGTCAAGTTTGATTAGGGTGACAAACAAGAAGCAGCCTTCCAACTATTGAAAGAAAAGTTGTGCAGTGCACCTATCTTAGCTTTACCTGAAGGAGCTGAGAACTTTATCATTTATTTTGATGCTTCACATAAGGGATTAGGTGCTGTCTTAATGCAAAATGAGAAGGTGATTTCTTATGCATCACGACAACTGAAAATTCACGAGAAGAACTACACCACCATGACTTAGAGTTAGGAGCAGTAGTGTTCGCTCTAAAACTTTAGAGGCACTATCTGTATGGAACCAAGTGTACTGTGTACACTGATAAAAAAAGATTACATCACATCCTTTTTTAGAAATAATTGAACATGAGACAACGTCGTTGGTTAGAATTGCTTAGTGATTACGATTGTGAGATTCGTTATCACCAGAGAAAATCAAATGTGCTGGCCGATGCTTTAAGCAGGAAAGAACAAGAGCCACTGCGGGTTCGAGCCTTAGTCATGACTATTGGTTTGGATCTTCCCAAGCAAATTTTAGAAGCTCAGACTGAGGCAAGAAAACCAGATTACCTCAAGTCTGAAGATGTGGGAGGTATGCTAATTGAAGCTTCAAGGGAACCAGGAAAGGTTAGGAAAGAAAAGTTAGAACCGCGTACTGACGGAACGTTGTGTTTGAATAACAGAAGTTGGTTGCCATGCTACGGTGATCTAAGGACTCTGATTATGCATGAGTCCCACAAATCAAAATATTCTATTCATCCAGGTTTTGACAAGATGTTCTAAGAAATGAAGCAATTATACTGGTGGCCCAACATGAAAGCCGATATTGCCACCTATGTTAGTAAATGTTTGACATGTCTAAAGGTCATAGCTGAACACCAAAAACCATCTGGTTTGTTGGTGCAACCTGAGATTCCTCAGTGGAAGTGGGACAATATTACCATGGATTTTGTCACCAAGCTCCCCAAGACATCAAATGGTTATGATACCATTTGGGTGATAATACACTGTCTTACTAAGTCTGCACACTTTCTACCAATAAGGGAAAATGACTCTATAGGCAAATTAGCAAAATTGTACTTGAAAGATGTGGTCACGAGACATGGAATACCAGTCTCAATCATTTGTGACCGTGATGGTAGATTTATGTTAGGTTTCTGGAGGGTATTTCAAAAGGCTTTGGGTACTCAGTTAGATATGAGTACTGCGTACCATCTGTAGACTGATGGGCAAAGAAAAAGAACCATTCAGACACTAGAAGATATGTTACACGCTTGCATGATAGAATTTAGGAATGGTTGGGAAAGACACTTACCACTGATTGAGTTCTCATACAATAATAGCTATCATACAAGCATCAAGGCTGCCCTATTTGAGGAACTTTATGGTCAAAAGTGTCGTTTACTTGTTTTCTGGGAAAAGGTCGGAGATGCTCAGCTTACCAATCTAGAGATCATTCACGA
>BQNB010090131.1:0-27227 GCA_026074375.1 Tanacetum coccineum | reverse complement strand
CAAAAGAAACAAACGCCTCAGGTCTGGAAACCTAAAAAGGTAGGGTTCAAAGAAAGACTTGCTTCACCTAAGCCTAGAAAACCTAGATCTTACCTTAGGTGGTCACCAACTGGTAGAATGTTTGACCGTAATGGAAATATAATTGAATCCAATAATGCTGAGTGTCCTCTTGACTACTCAAATGTTGAAAATGCATGTTCTTCTAACCCTCATGAACCTACAAGAAATTGGTTTCCAAAATCTACCTTCTCTTTGGCTGGTCATTCAAATCTGTTTATGGTGCGTAGACTCGGGATGTTCAAAGCACATGACAGGAAATCTAAAGCTTCTCACAAATTTCGTTTAGAAGTTCTTAGGAACTATCCGCTTTGGAAATGATCATGTTGCTGCAATTTTGGGTTATGGTGATCTGCAATGGGGAAATATTTTGATCACCAAGGTTTATTTCATTGAGGGGTTAGGGTACAACCTGTTCTCGGTTGGACAGTTCTGTGATTTAGATTTGGAGGTCGCGTTTAGAAGGAACACCTATTTTGTTAGAAATTTAGAAGGAGCTGAGTTGTTGAAAGGAAATCATACAATAAACCTTTACACCATTAATCTCCATGAAATAGCCTATGTATCTCCAATTTGCCTCATATCTTGTGCTACTTCTACCAAGTCGTGGTTATGGCATCAACGTTTATCCCACCTCAATTTTGATACCATAAATGACCTTGCCAGAAATGATCTTGTCACCGGTCTTCTAAAATTCAAATATCATAAAGAACATCTTTGTCTATCCTGTGAGCAAGGAAAAAGCAAAAGAGCATCTCATCCACCCAAACCTGTTCCAAACTCTAAGCAGAGGTTACACCTTCTTCATATGGATTTGTATGGTCCAATGAGAATTGCAAGCATTAATGGAAAGCGGTATGTTTTGGTGATTGTGGATGATTATTCACGTTACACTTGGGTTCACTTTCTCAGATCAAAGGATGAAGCACCAGAAGTAATTAAGACTTTCTTGAAGAAAATTCAAGTTCTTTTTCAAGCTCCAGTCATCGTTGTAAGAACCAACAATGGCACAGAATTCAAGAATCAAGTGATTCAAAAATACTTTGATGATGTTGGCTTCTCTCACCAAACGTCTTCTATCAGAACGCCTTAATAGAATGGGGTCATGGAGTGAAGAAATCGGACGTTAGTAAAGGCTGCTAGAACAATGTTGATCTTTTCTCGTGCACCATTATTTTTATGGGCTGAAGCTATTGCTACTGCGTGCTACACTTAAAACCGCTCCATTCTTCATCGCCGATTTGACAAAACACCATATGAGCTTATTAACGGCAGAAAACCGGATATCTCCTTTCTTCATGTATTCGAGGCTCTTTGTTATCCCAAGAATGATCGTAAAGATATTGGGAAGCTTGGTGTAAAAGGTGATATTGGCTTCTTCATTGGGTACTCTGCCAATTCCTGTGCTTACAGAGTTTATAACCGAAGGACAAAGAAAATCATTGAGACCATGAACGTGACATTTGATGAGCTTTTAGCTATGGCTTTTGAACAAAGCAATTCAAAACCTTGGCTTCAAGGCATGACTTTTGTACAAATTAGTTCAGGACTCGACCTTAATTATGCTTCGTCAACAACAACAACTCAACAACCAACTGAAGGTGAATTGGATTTATTGTTTGAAGCTATGCATGATGACTATTTTGGTGGTCAACCATCAGCTGCTTGGTTGATTGACACAAAAGCAATATCAAACCTTGAGCATTCAAGGCATGATACTATTTTGGACAAAATCTAGTTCAGGACTAGACCCTCTCAATTTATGCTCTCGTCAACAACAACAACTCAACAACCAAACTGCAAGGTGAATTGGATTTTTGGGTCTTTGAAGCCTATGCATGCATGACTATTTTGTGTGTCAGCATAAACATCAGCTTGCGCCCTAAAGATAGTACTATTTGCTGGCATCAAGCACCTTAAGTTCTTTAGCCTCCAACGACATCTACATCAATAGCAGACATTGCGCCGACACCAACAAATTCATCCTCTCAAGCTACAAATATTCCAAATACTTTACAGGATGTTGACGAGCTCGAAACATAACAACAACATGTTCAGCAACAAGATAATGAAGTTCCACTCTAACCCGAAACATTTGCTAATAATGTTCTAAATGCTATGCTCGATGGAAACCGGTTTGTCAATCCTTTTGCTACTCCATCCACAAGTGCTGCTGATTCATCATCTTCACAATATGTGGATCCATCGAACATGCATACATTTTATTAACCATACCCTTATGAATATTACTGGACTAGGGATCACCCTCTGGAACAAGTGATCGGAGAACCCTCACGACCAGTCTTGATAAGGAATAAACTCCAAACCAATGGTGACATGTGCATGTATGCATTAGCTATGAGCACTATGGAACCAAAGAATGTCAAAGAGGCTATGACCGACCCTGCATGGATTGAATAAATGCAAGAAGAGCTTCTCCAGTTTAAAAGGCTTGATGTATGGGTGTTAGTTCCTCTTTTGGATAACCTAAAACCCCTTACATTGAAATGGATATTCAAAAACAAGCATGATGAAGAGAACACGGTCCTCTAAAACAAGTCTCGTCTGGTTGTGAGAGGGTACCGCCAAGAGGAAGGCATAGATTTTGAAGAATCCTTCCCTCCGGTTCCTAGAATGGAAGATATCAGGATATTTTTGGCATACGCTGCACACAAATCGTTCTTTGTGTTTCAAATGGACGTGAAAACTGCATTTTTGCATGGTACGTTAAAAGAATACGTGTATGTGTGTCAACCTGAAGGTTTCATCGATGCTGATCATCCAAGCCATGTCTACAAGCTAAAGAAGGCATTATATGGGCTAAAGCAAGCACCAAGGGCATGGTATGATGAATTGTCAAAGTTTCTCCTACATAATCACTTCTTCAAAGGCACTATTAATCCAACGCTGTTTATTAGATATGCCCAACTATTTTCTAACCTTATGAAAAGCTGCTTCGAAATGTCGATGATGGGGGAAATGACATTTTTCCTTGGTTTACAAGTTAACCACCCCCCCGTGGCATCTTCATAAACCAGTCCAACTACGTGCTTGAAATCATTAAAAATATAGAATGGAAACTTGTGATCCCGTTGGTACACCAATGGAGACCAAAGACAAGCTTGACCTTGACCAGAATAGGTCTCTAGTCGATGCAACGAGATATCGTAGCATGATTGGTGCCCTAATGCACCTTACGTCAAGCAGACCGGACATTGTACATGCTACTTGTTTATGTGCTCGGTACTAGGCTAAGCAAACCGAGAAGCACCTCAAGGAGGTTAAAAGGATCTTTTGTTATCTCCGGGGAACCGTTAATATAGGTCTCTGGTATACGAAGGATTCTGGTTTTGAACTAACCGGATTTTTAGATGCTTATTATATGGGATGTAAAGACACCTTCAAGAGTACTTTCGGTGGAGCTCAATTCTTAGGCGATAACCTGGTTAGCTGGTCCTCAAAGAAACAAGACTGTACGGTGCTGTCAACCGTAGAAGCAGAATATGTATCTCTATCCGCTTGTTGTGCCCAAGTCCTTTGAATGCGGACACAGTTAACGGATTATGGCTTTTACTTCAATAAGATTCCTATCTATTGTGATCCAAAATCAGCCATAGCCATATCCTGTAACTCGGTCCAACACTCAAGAACCAAACACATCGATGTCCGTTACCATTTCATCAAGGAGCACGTGGAAAAGGGTACGATTGAACTATATTTTGTCAAGACGGATTACCAATTGGCCGACCTGTTCACCAAAGCCCTTCTAGCGGAAAGGTTTAATTATTTGGTTCGTCGCCTTGGTATGCGCAGTTTGTCTCCACAGGAGCTTGAATGTCTTGCAAAATCATAGTAGTTTCTCTATATATATACTTATCATAAAAGAAAAATAAAAAAATATAAATCATATAAAAGCAAAATATAAAATCAGAAAATTCTAAAAATTCCAAAAATATTCTTCTCTGACATGTCTCTCGATAATCGATAACATTTGCGCACCTAGAAATGTTGATTAATATTGACACAGGTGAATAAATGATGTTCGAGCGAGAGTTTCAAATAATTTCAAAACATGTCCTTTCACTTTTTCTATACGACTCCTAAGTAAATGTCAGCTTAGGACTCAGACTTCAAAGAAAGGAAAATGTTCATTTATGCACATTATTCCTAAACAACGGGAAGTTCACACCTTCTCGGTCTTGAGCACATTCATATAAACATTCAAAGTTATGAATACTCAAAAGAAGCACTAAGAAAATGATAACGTAATAAGATAAATCTAAAATCATTTTCCTGCTGGGCACAACTTTTCAAGATATTCTCAAAACGAAAATTATCAAAATCTTTCAAAATTGTGTGCTCAACAAACTCCCACTCCAAGTTTTCACTCTAATATTTTATTGAGGGGGAGTATAAATTTTGACATTAATTCCTATGGCGTGCGTACCTATTCTCCCATGGTTTGTTCAGTTTAAAAGTGGATCAACGTACATTATCTTGTATTTTAATTCACTTAGTAATTCAAAAATTTTCACCACATATGCGATTTTTAAGGGGGAGAATAGTGATTAAAATGTGATCAATACTGCTTAATAACGGATAAGATCTATTGATTATAAGTGCGTTCCCAAACCTTGCATATGCAAAACTCTTTCATAATATGATGCATATGTGTAGGGGGGCTTTTTGGTGACATAGAAAACTCTCAATGTGTAATAAATGATTTCTCAAACACGTTAATTGATTTTTCAATGGTTTTATGGCTACTATGCATATACCAAAGATCGACAAACTATTGTTTCTTACGGTCTTATAAGGCGGTTAAGGTTAGGAATTTTCGTTCCATGATCCATCCAGAACCAAAGGGATCCACCCAGGAACACTTCATTAGATAGAGTAGAAGTCCTAGGTATGATTGAAAAAAGGAGTAAAGTGAGATTGGGAAGAATGTTATCCAAGGCATGAGTTATCACTTGAACAAACCCAACAAGGTGATAATGAGGACGCATTGTTTAACATTGAAGGGGTTGAAGAATTAAAAAGAATTGTAAGGATAAAGGGTGAAAAGAAAGAAGCCCTCCATATAACTTTAGGCAGAAACCGGGTCAATGCATAATCTATCGGTAATCACAAAGATGATTCTGATATTGAAGACAAGTTATCATGGACCTAGTGATACAAGGCACAACCCATCCCAGCTACTCAAACTTCTCTTAATAGAAGTTTGTTTCATTTCTAACGGAGATCAACACATTTCTATCGGCTTTCTCATTCTGAGATCATTGATATTGAAAAGGTGGCAGTCTGCTCCAGCCTCCGATCACCAAATAACAAAAGTGCACTTATAGAGTCTAGAGCCAAAAGATCCATTAAATAAATCTCATTAGGACACATTCTATGATAAACACTTGTTGAACACCATTAAGTTCACAAGTTGTTAACAAGAGTCCTACGCATTATCCTGTGATAATTGCCAGAACATTAAGAGTGATACTCTTTAGTATTCACAATGATGAATGGAAATCCTTCCAGAGTCAACATCAAACAGCTCTGCAGTAGGTGACTTGCGAGATTCTATATGAATCAAGCTTGTTTCAACTAGATATCTATTATGGTCCAGTACATGAATTGATGACTCAATCAGTCAAAAAGTAACTAACTAATTCACTCTTATCGTGTTGTCTGCTTTGAGACGTTCTGGTATTGAGAACAAGCAAGTACGGTGAATCTAATGCAATCGCGTTAGAGGATCTAATACTTTGAGCTGGAAACCCTGTCAAGGTGGTTCTTCTAAATTGAACCTACCTGATCACAGGTACATTATTTATACCATAAAATGGGGAACCGGTGGTTATCGCAACCTAAAATCGACAAAACGACAAAGACATATTCATCCATATCTATTCGTCTATACCTGCTGTTTATCACTAACATTATTTTTCTGGTATAAGGGACGACGTTACAACCTCATTCCAGCTGAGTCAAGATTCAAGACCTCATGCTCAATCGACAAAGATAAATAGATGATGAACGCTCAAGTTCAAACATTAAACTCTTCTGCAATCTCTGATGCATAAGCACTTCCTCAACGAAACATTTTCTACAAGATTATCAAGCATTAACAAAGATACATCCTACAAGTGGATCAAGTACTACTTCTTCCATTATATGGTATGAGTAATCATGTCGAAGAAATGTTAAGGGAGATTGCTAGCAAGCTTTCAAGACCTTGAGCATGAGGGTGACGACACAAGATCACAAGGAGGCGAAAAGATTCAAGGATACGAATTTAAAGATCTCAAAAGTCAAGATAAAGTCAAGGCTAAAGACCAAGATATCAAGATTTTGTTAAAAGATATCATGTCAAAGATCAAGATCCAAGATCACAAGCATGCAAATGGAATGTTAAGAGAATTCTTAAGAACACAAGGCTCCAAGTGATCCACAAGTCGATGACCACCCCTTAAGGGGAGATTGTTAGCTGTGTTATTATGTATAGTGATGGTCATTGTATATTCCCGAGCATTGTATAGGAAAACGTAGTTTCTGGGAATTCATTTAAGCTAATCGGGCCTAGTTACGGGCTTTAAATCCCGTTAGATATCAAGCCCGGCCTTAGAAGCCCATTTAGACCCAAGGCTGGCCTATGTAGACACTATATAAGCCCTCTCCTCATGTAGAGAGGGTGTTGCTTGTTGTTCATTCTCACTTTTCTTTCTATGTGCAAGTAATCAACCTCTTTCTTTTTCTCTCTAACTCTCTACTTATTTCATCCTCTTTCTCTCTTTCTTCTCTTTGATTTTCGTATGTATGAAGTGAAGTGCTAAGGTTAACAGTTTCTTTCATTTTGCGATTGACCATGTTGACTTTCTCAACTTCAATGGCTAAATTATTATATATGGAATCATATAAAGCACTTGTTTCCTCACTAGTAGCAGGATTTTGATCTACTGTTCCCCCACTTTGCTCCACACTAGAAATCGCAGAAATAACATTGTTATCATTTTGTTTTACTTAGTGTGGTTCAAGAATGGGTTCGAGTAGCTCAGTATACTTCTCCTCTTGACTAAACATATTAAATATCTCATTATTATAACAATTTTCATTATGGAGTACCTCAGCTGATCTATATGAGTCATAGACGGGAGTGTTGTCAGTCTGAGTACCTGATGTCGATGCTTGCTGCAAATTAGCCATCAAGATGCAATTTGCATTGACTTCCTCAATCTCATTAAGATCCCCTACAGCATCCATTAAATCAAACTCTTCAGCTTAGAGTTGGATTCCTGCTTCTTCCTTTTGAGCAATTAGCAACTGAGTCTGAAGATAAGCAACATCCCTTCTCCTTAGTCTAATTATGCAGTTCCTAACAATATGACCCAATCCTCTGCAGTTGTAACACCTTATCTGATTATTGTTGTTCCTATTTGCATTACCCTCAGCCCGTGCTGCTACAACATTACCATTCCCAATTTGATTTTCATTCGGATTAGCAATCTTCGGACCAACAATAAGCCCATTTTGATTTCTAACATTCTGAACACCCGGATTCTGAACTGCATTCTAAACAACCTGATTCCCGACATTCTATACTGCATTTTACCCATTCAGATTTCTAACATTCTGGCCAACATACTGTCTAAACTGATTCCCACCATTACCTCCAACCATCTACATATGTTTGTCTTGACCCAATTCATACCCGGCTGTACAATCTGCCTATTATGAGGGTTTGATGAAATTCTCTGGTTGTTGTTAGTTGGTGTTGAGTAGTTTAGTTTGAATGCCTTGGCCATTAGAACAAGTGCCATGTTCATTGTAGTTGTGGGATCTGTAATGTGTTCGGGATTTGGCATTGGTTGTTGCATGTAGTTCGTGTTGAATGATGGTTATGGGATGAAGTTGTTGTTGGGTTATGGTTGTTGCATGTAGGTAACCGGTTATGGTTGATCTTGGTAAAACATTGTATCATTGTAAGGATTATTAGAGTTGTCATAAGTGCCAAAGGATCATGTGTTCTTGCTAGTCATTCTGCCCTCAGTTCATTTACCTCCGCCTGATTGTATTTTAAGAAATCGTACAATTGAGTGTAATCTACTTCATGCAAATCCTTTGTTTGGTGAACAATGGTAACATGTCGTCTCCATTCTGGTTGTAAGCTGTTTAGGAACTTGAGATTGCTGGCGATCTTTTCTGGAAAGTGTTTGTTTCATTTGAAATCATTCATTAGCTTTGAAAAACAATGATTGTAAGACTCAATCAATTCCCCATTAGTAGAAGTAAACCTTTCCCATTCATTAAACAACTTAGCTTTTTTGTCTTGAATCCCAATATCAAAATCTTTCATCATTTGCTGAACATGTAACCAGATTTCCTGAGCAGTTTCACAACTATCTACAGTAGCATAGATATCTTCAGAAAGACCCATTAGAATAATCTGAATGGCTTGATCATCAGCTTCCATTTGCTTTACTTCTTTTTCAGTAAGTTCATCATCAGTCTGCTCATGAAAGGTTCTGACATATGGACCATTCATAATGGAGTTGTAGATTAGCTTTCCATTTGGTTTACTCTTTACATAACAAAGAAGACGAGAAGACCATAGAACAAAAGTGTCTTTGTTGAGCATAGGTGGACGACTTTCAGAACCAACAGCATAAATGTCTTGTTGAGTCAACATTGCAAAAAGTGATGTGTAATGATAAACAAGGATCGTTTTAGTGATTAGTGATTATGAGAATGTAGTTCAAATTCACGAGATTTTATAATTCTATGATTAAACCGAGAAATAAAAAAATTCTTTTGCAGGATTTTACTAAATCAAGAAGAAACCATGAAAATTAGATTTGTTGTTGAAGGAGGGTTGTTTATATGAAGCCCAAAATCAGTCTCTTCCCACCTGATTCGAAAAATTAGGGTTTCAAACACAAGAATTTCCTTAAACCTGTGGCATGTTTCACTTGAAATATGCACTTGTAATATTTCACTTGAAATATGTAATGTTATGTTTCACTTGAAACAAATTAGACATAGTAACGATTCCTAAAGATGTTATATTTTGCTTGGAATGTGACAACCTGTATTACATAAATTGCATGACATAATTCGCTTGTAATGTGAATAGCACAAATTACATATTTCGCTTAGAATACATATTTCGCTTGGAATACATATTTCGCAAGGATTATGTAAATTTTGGCAGCACTTTGTTTCAGAGAAATGTAATATTTCGCTTAGAATATGTAAACCTGTTACTAACATAAATAGCTCAGAACATGTTTCGCATAATACATATTTTGCTCAGAACATGTTTCGCTTCCTTTAAAGACATATTTCGCTAGCTTAAAAAAAATTAAACCTAGATTTTTCGATCCAAAAACGTGTTTTGAAGCCTAAATAAGTATAAAACTAACAAAAGTACATCTTGATCATCAAAAACCACACGTTTTAGGCACAAAATGATGTGAAAATGGATCAAAAACTTGTGTAGCGTATGGTTTTAAAAAAACAAGAACAAAAATGAATCCAAAAGCTTGAAATAAGTTGTTTAGATAAGCTACAAACTATCACTATTATCTCCTTGGCTCTTGATACCACATATTAGTCTATCATTTCATCACCACAAGATACGAAAATAAAAGGAAACTCTTAGAGAGAGAAAGAACTGGAGAGAGAAACTAAAGAAAGAAAAATGTAGGCTTTCACTATGAGAAAATAAGAAGCAACACCCTCCTAACATGCTAGGAGGGTTATATTTGTACTACAAAGAGTATGGACTCCTTGTTGGGTCATTTGGGCCTTTAATGGACCGAACTAATGGGCTTTAGCCTGACACCTAGTCCCAATTAGCTTAAATGAATTCTCGTAAACAACGTTCTCCTATACAAGGCTTAGGAATATATGATGACCATCACTTTACATAAAAACACGGCTAACATAAGCCATGTTGGTAGAGGACTTGGCCCAAGCAGCTAACTCTTCTTCTTGTTTGAGAGCATGAGCCTGAAGTTCTTTCATAGTAGAGTAAAGATTAGAAAACCAAACCCTTTACTAAAGAGAGAACCTCAGTAATGTTGGTAGAGATCTTAGTGAAAGTCTCAGTGGCTTCACTAATTTTCTTGTTTACGGCAGGGTCATCCTTGATGGCATTATTGATATCCTTAAGAAGCTTAGTGATTATATTCAGGCCTTTGTAGAGATCACTAGTTGTAGTGCTGCTTTTGTCAAGAGAGCTCATGGTGGCCTAAACCAGCTTTTCAGTCTGATCTATGTGAACAATTTTTTCCTCATAATAGTCATCAATAAAGGCTTTGAGGTTTGCATAGTGAACTGCTGCCTCTTCATGCTTTTCCTAGTGATCCTGAGTGATCTTGTCAAACAAAACACTTGACACTTTCCTAAGATACTTTACCAGCTTTCGTTCAGTGAGAGGGAGAGTGTCATCATATTTCTTGAGAATGTCATCACTAGAGGAGTCAGTGTCTGATGCTTTAGTAGATGGGGCAACAGATGATTAAGGCTTGTCTGCCTGAGGTAGAGAAGATTGATGTTGTATTACAGCAGCCTGAGGATCTTCATCTACCTTTTCACTAGATCCCAAGATGTCATCCTCACTTTCTAGAGCTTCATCATCAGATAGGAGAAAAGATTGAACATCTGTGTAAGTTGATAGTACCAAAGGTTGGGTATTCGGCTCCCCTTCATACTAAGGCTCGCCTTTATTTTTGGTCAGGGACTGGTACCTCAATCTAGTGGACTAGGTCTGGTCCACCTGGTACTTTGCACCAGTTCCTAAAGGATCAGCAATAGTGGGGTTTATTGGTTAAATATCAGCGGGTGTTTTGTTTCCCCCTAAGTCTTTGTCCCCAAGTGGCCCTTCAGGATGCAGCGTGATTTTAGCTGTGCCTTCATTAGAAGCTATGGAAGGCAATCCAATATCAATGGGTTGTTTGTTTCCCACTGAATCTTTAGGATCAGTTGTTGTACCCTCAGGCAAATGTTGTGATGTACGAGTGACCTTATCAAGTATGGAAGGCAATCTTATACTAGCAAGTTGTATGTCTCTCTCTAGATCTTGGGGATCAGGCATGGTGCACGAGGAGACTGAGTGGGATTGCTCAGAACCCTCCGTTGGCTTTGGTGTAGATGTTGCCTTGGTCTCAGTATCTGTCTTTTTAGACTTAGGCTTTTTTCTATTCTTAGAGAGTGATTCGGAAGCCTTAGGGCCTTGTGACTTGGGTAAGGTTGGAGTCACAGTCTGAGACTTCCTTTTCTTTGTCTTTGCAGACAAAGAAAGTGGAGACACTGAATCCTTCTTATTGTTCACAGCAATCATATGTGTCATCAATTCGATTTTAGTGACTTTGGATGGGTCTTTAGTAAAATTAGAGTTACTTAGGATGCCGGGTAGATACCTAAATTTTGCATCCTAAGTGCAGTTACAACCCAGTAACACTTCTAAAGCACATGAGATAAATCTAGGGTAAGAAACATATTTCAGCCTAGACTTATTCAGTAGCTTGGCTATGAGATCATTGTAAATGATATCTCCTATGTCAACCTCAGTCCTAGTGATGAGACAATAGGCTAGAAGCTACTGAATTAAATTCACTTGTTCAGTGGAGGAGTAGTTCTCGCCGAGAACCTGAATCACAAAAGTGAACAGAATACTCCAAGCCATAGGAAAAGAGTTCTTTAGGACTTGGGTTTTGTCCATGTAACTCGGGTTGATGGAAATATTGTCTAATTCTTTCTTAACAACCTAAGGTGTAGGATGAGCCACATATTTACCATTATTATAATCAAGGCCAGCTGATGAATAGAAGGTGTTAAAATCAAGGGTTAAAGGTCTTTGCCCATTTAAGACTAAAAATTTGATGAGGAATTCCCTGAGTGGGCATTGCTCTGTCTTATCAGTTGATGGAAGAGGGTCATAGGCAATAGCAGTGCTTTAAAACTCCCTGAGATAGTTCTGATAGAGTACTAAGGGATATTTGGTGAAAGCTTTATTCAAGGGGAAATTTAACAAAAACTTCATTATGAATTTGTAAGCAGCCGCATTTGGTGGATAGTTAAAGTTTCTAATTAAATAATTAGTTTGAAAGGTCACATTATCCACAGTCATGTTTCCCCCACTGAGGAGCATACATAATTGCTTGTTCTTCTGCCATTTTTGATATATTTTTTAAAGCAAAAAGGTTTTAACGGCAGAATATCACACACTAGATGGTCACAAGTTGATTCCAACGTTGATCGCTGCCGTGAAATGCATGATATGTTATCAAGAAGGTCAATAAAAAGATGGATATCTTGGTTTTGAACACGCTTGACCAAACAAAAGATTTGAGAAAAATAAGTTTGTAATGAGCAAGTTATTGTGAAAATAAAATCCTTTTACCAGAAAAATGAAGAACACACACTTTTTGCTTTGAGAGAAGAATTGAGCAGAGTTTGTTTGCTTTTTTTTTTTTTGTGTGTGTTCTATTCTTTGAAGGGGTATTTATAGGCTAATGGAAAACATTTTCACATAATTTTAAACTTTTAATTATTTGAAATTGTTAAAAACTTATTGGTAACACATTTAATGTTGTTACCCACTTTTGCACGATCCCATTTTTATGGCTACTATAGCGCCGTTTCATTGTCATGCACTTTTGTAGTGATGACGTTTGAATAACAGTCAAAAGTCATTTTGATTAGACATTTTGGGAAGGGATCATGTTTGTGGGAGTGAGCATTAAATGCATAGTGGGATATTTGAGTGATATTTGGAGAAGTGGGGGCCCATGACTGTTGGATGACAATTAGATAAGGAATATTTGTTCCTTATTTAATTTGTTTTGTCACCAACATAAGACATTAAGTAACTAAATACTTAGAGCATTTAGTTACTTCATTTAATGTGTCCCTCAGTGTCATGGGATTCATATATGTTTCAATGAGGTGGTTTCAGGGAGAAAAGAATATACACCACACTGAACATGTTTGATCATGGAGACTAATCAATCAATGTTCAACATGCCTACTCTACTTCCAGCCTTATGAAAGTAGGTTCATCTAGAGGTTTGGTAAAGATATTAGCTAGCTGATATTCAGTGGGGATGAAGTGTAATTCTATATCTCCTTTAAGGATGTAATCCCTGATGAAGTGATATCTTATATCAATATGCTTGGTTCTTGAGTAAAGGATTGGATTGTTGGATATAGTAATGGCACTAGTGTTGTCACAAAAAATAGGTACCATCTTATAATAAATGTCAGAGTCACTGAGTTGACTTTTAATCCATAGAATGCTTGCACAACACCCAGCAGCAGCAACATATTCAGCCTTAGCTGAGGACATAGCTACTGACTGCTATTTCTTAGCACTTCAACAAACTAATTTTCCACCAAGTATTTGACAAGCACCTGAGGTGCTTTTTTATCCATATTACAACTAGCATAGTCTGAGTCTGAGTATCCTTTGAGATCAAAGCCTGAACATTTTGGATAATACAAACCAAGGGTTGGAGTACCTTTCAGGTACTTGAGGATTCTTTTTATAATAGTTAGATGCGATTCCTTTAGATTGGACTGATATCTTGCAGATAAGACTGTGGAAAATTAGATATCATGCCTTGTTTTAGTTAAGTACATCAGTGACCCAATCATTCCCCTATATAAGGTCTCATTGACTAGCTTACCAGCAAGATTAGGACCTAAGTTGTTTAGAGGAACCATAGGTGTTTTCACTGAGGAACTATTAGGAATTTCATATTTCTTGAGTAAGTTCCTAGTGTACTGTTCTTGACAAATTGAGATTCCTTTGTCATCTGGCTTGATTTGCAGTCCAAGGAAGTAGGTGAGTTCTCCCATCATACTCATTTCAAATTTCTTTGTCATTAGTTTTTCAAACCGATTACAAAATTTATAACTTGTTGAGCCAAATATGATGTCATCTACATACACCTGAACAAGGAGAACATCTCCTTTTGATTTATAGATAAATAATGTATTATCTATTCTTCCCCTGGTAAACTTATTTTAAATAAGGAAAGTAGAGATTGCCTCGTACCATACCCTTGGTGCTTGTTTCCGTCCATAAAGGGCTTTGTCAAGCTTACAGACATAGTCAAGGAACTCACTACTTTCAAATCTAGGAGGCTGTTTAACATAAACTTCTTCTTTCAGTTTACCATTTAGGAAGGCACTTTTGACATCCATTGGGTAAACTTTGAACTTCATATATGTGGAAAACGCAAGAAATATCCTGATGGCTTCCATTATTGCCACTGGTGCAAAGGTTTCATCATAGTCAATTCCTTCTTCCTGACTATAACCTTGTGCAACCAGTCTTGCTTTGTTTTTGGTGGTTATACCATGCTCATCTTTCTTGTTCCTGAACACCTATTTGGAGCCTATGGCTGTTTTTCCATAAAGGAGAGGAACAAGAGTCCATACTTTGTTTCTATAGAATCGATTAAGTTCTTCTTGCATGGCATTAACCTATCCTAGGTGCTTTAGTGCCTCAAATACCTTTTTTGGTTCTATTTCAAAGAGAAAATTAGCAAATAGACATTCACTAGCTGAGGCAGTTGTAAGCTTGGCAGCCATACTTCTTGTAAGCATGCCTTCATGGGGATCACCAAGAATGTTTACAAGTTCAATGTGCTATTCTCTTGACCATCTATCCTGAGGAATAGGATGAGAACTTGTAGAGACTTGATTGGATATATGAGACTAAGGGACATCAGGAACTAAAGATTCATTGATAGATACTAAGACTTCAGTATAGTTTCTTGATGGTCCTTCAGTGGGTTAGGTGGTGATTTGTTCATTCTAAACATTTTTCTCATGGGTCCCTTCATTGTTGATTAGATCAGGAGGACCTTCATTATCCTCAGTGAGAGGTATATCAGGCTCGTTTGGAGCAATCACTTCAGAGACATAGTTTTCTTGGGTTAGTTCAGTGAGTGAACGTCCATGAGGAATAACATAGAATGAGACATTAAAATCTACTTGATATTGTCTAGATGAGTCATCCTCATGAAGAAATTCATCAAGAGGGTATCTAGAGGAATCATCAATTCCTATCTCATCTACTGAGGTATTGGTAAACCTGATGGCTTCCATACTTTCATCAAATGTTACATGATAAGTCTCCTCTACTTATTGTCTTCTTGTGTTAAAGAATCTGAAAGCTTTTGAGACAAAAGAATATCCTAAGAAATATCCATCATCAGCTTTAGCATCAAATTTTCCAAGATGATCCTTGTGATTATGAATAAACACAAGATATCCAAACACATGAAAATAGCTGATATCGGGAATTCTTTCTCTGAATATTTCATAGGGAGTTTTATCGTGTCTTTTGACAATAATTGATCTGTTTTGAGTATAGCAGGCTATTCTGACTGCTTCAGTCTAGAAATGCTTAGAAAGTACTTATCCATTCAGCATTGTTCTAGCAGCCTCAATGAGACTTCTGTTCTTCCTTTCAGCTACACCATTTTGTTCAAGTGTATAAGGAGAAGAGAAGTTCTAAAAGATGCCTTTCTCATTACAGAAACTCCCAAGTTCATGATTTCTAAACTCAGTCCCATTATCAGTTCTGATTTGTTTGACTTTTACATTATTTTAGTTTTCTACCATCCTGATAAAAGACATAATCATTTCAGGTGCTTGACTCTTCTTCATGAGAAAGTGAACCCATGTGTACCTTGGGTACTCATCAACAATGACTAGGGTATACTTCCCATGATTTATGGACATTGGACTTACTGGTCCAAATAAATAAATCCATATGAAGAAGATGCAAACACTTTCTGATAGAGAAGTTTTCTTTAGTTTTGAATGAAGCTCTATGGTGATTCCCTTTTTTATATGTTGAACAAGGTTTATCCTTTGAACAAACAAGGGAAGGAAGACCAAGAAATTTGTTTTGTTTTGCAAGTTTATTAATGTTCTTAAAATTAAGATGTGATAGCCTTTTATGCCATAGCTAGTTTATACTCTCTGAGGCTTTGGCAAAGAAGCATACTTCATTTGGAGTTAGTGATGACATGTTAAGGACATATACATCATTTCTTATAGGTGCTATCATATGTTAGCATTAAAGATTGTTCCGTGCTTATCATCAAATTATACAATGTATTTAGCATCACAAAGTTGACTAATGTTAATTAGATTGTACTTAAGACCATTTACAAAGGCTACTTTTGTGAAAATAATACCCCCACAGTTTATTAAACCATATCCCTCAATAATACAAGATGAGTTATCACCAAACACTACCTTAGGACCTAGTTACTCTACATATTTGTGCATATAACTCTTGACACCAGTCATACTCCTTGAGCATCCACTGTCTAGGTACCAAATGGGCTCCTTGATGTGTCTCTTTCTCATGGTGATTTCAATCCATTCACCATTGCGAGCATGATTCTTTCCAACAGTAAGTTCATCATCAGCTAGAACCACACCTAAGTGACTTCTTCATTATCAGAGACCTCTTCCTCATCCCAATTAAAGGTTTCAACAACTAAACCTTTGTTATTTGGTTGGAAGGTCTTTAGGGTCTGCGACACAGAGGGATTTGCCTTAAGTAGTGCAAGTTTAGCTTTCATTTTCTTGTACTCAGCTTGTAGTCTTTCTGAACTTTTGGGTCAGCCTGACTAGTTGAGTTTTGAGAAGATTGAATAAGTTTTTGAATAAATTTGGGTTGAAAGCCTTTTGACACTAATGAATAACCAGTCACAGGTGAATTGTAAGAAGGTTCAGACGTTTTAGAAAAGCAGTCTTTTGCAAAATGACCTTTTTTGCCACATTTGTAACATTCAGTGTTCTCATTTGCTTTTAGACTAGAAAAATTATTTCTTCTTTTTATAAAACGTTTTGAATTTGCAATAAGGGCTCTTTCATGAAACTCAATATCTAAGTCTCTGAGATACTCCTCACTAGACCTTTCATCTACTTCATCATCAGAATTTTCTTAGAAATCTTGTATGACATTGTTAGAAAAGAAAGCAGTAGAAATATCAGTGCTTGAGGGAGTAGTTATGAAGGCCTTTTTGGTGTCAGAATACATTCTTTGGATTAGGTTGTCCTCATAAACAAACCTTCCATAGATATCAACTAGGTCAAGAGTCTGAGTATGATTGGCATTCCTTAGTCCTTAAGAGAAAGTTAGCCACTTCTCAAGAAGATAAACCAACATTGATTTCATGTTTACAAAGGTTAACACCAACATTAGCAAGCTCATTTAGCAAGGTCTTATAGCGGGTGTATGTTTGTGAGAGACTTTTAGTGGGTTTGGCCCTGAAAGTTTGATACTCAAGTTTTAGATCCATGATCCTATTTTCCTTGGTATCTGAGGGACCTTCAAAGATGTGAACCAAGTCATTCCATGTTGCTTTAGCTATTTCACAGCTAATGACTGACTCTATTATGTTATATGGTATACATAACATAATGATGCTTTTAAGGCGTTGGTCTTGAACGACCACCCTCCCCTCATTTGGGGTCCATTGGAACTCAGGCTTATCATCACCATCAGCTGTTTTTAGCTGAAATGGACAATCTTTAATACATTTTAAGTAGTAGGGTTCCATTTATGCTAAGTAGCAAAGCATACGCTTTTTCCACTTATTAAATTTTCCCAGCTCTAGTTTGGGAGCAATAGCACATAGCTACCTCCCTTTTTGTCAACTAGCTGGGGTACATTATTTATTACAGCCATTTTAAGATCTAGGTTTTAAAAACTTAAAGCTGATTAGTGTTAAAATAGTTTTATAAACCTGGCTCTGATACCACTTGTTATTCCTGCTTAGTTAGTGAACAATAACTACAAAGTTATCATTAATTAACTCATGGCTAGTAAATACAGTAAGGTATTTGTTCTTTGAAAAGGTTTTGTGTACGTAAAGATAACTAATAAGTAAAAACACAAAGATAACTTTTCAACGTTTAACTCTTTTTATTAAGAATTATACCCCATTGTATGCGGAACTACAATGGGGATTGAATGACAATGTATGTGTGTGTGTGTGATCTCCTCACTGATAACTTTACATAAACCTAAAGTGTTATATAAAGTTAACTACTATGCTAACCATCTGAGCTTGCTCAAGGACTTAGTAGATTTGGAGAAGTAGATGTGTGTTTGTGAAAGATACGACTTTGAATGCACAAACTTAACATCTACTCCATTACAAGAGTTATATTTATACTAATTAGGTAGGGTCTCACCCACATGGATGGTAAGCACTAATCCCAAAGCTGATAGGCCAGTACATTTGTACAGCTTTGTCTCTATTACAATTTCTATTCTAAGTATGGGAAAAATGCTCTTTCCAAGTTCAGTCCTGACACTGAACTTGTCTTATACCCTATTCAGGATAGGTTGACTTCAAGTGATAAGAGCTTGTACTTATCTGCTTTCAAACTATCCCGCTTATTCTTCAGTCTCTTGTCTTCAGGGTCTTCTAGTTGTTGGAGATCGTATGGGGCTCAATGAGTCTATTGCCACAACTTACTAAACCCATCACCTTCTTCTTTAGCTCAGACTTCATTCACTAAGAACCGCCTCACTGAATGCTAGAGTCTTTCTTGTAGACTCAGGCTGAGCATCTTGAAGGTAACTCACTGAGAGACTATTCACTCAGTGACCTCGAATTGTTAAAGGGTATTTACACTTGGGTTATTTTGTATTTAAATCCTAAGTGAAAGATTAGTGGGCAATGAAATTGGCCCAACACTTACAATAGGCTTTATCGCTCCTTTATCCTCTGATTATCAGCTTGCATGTGTTACCATAGTGAAAGTAGATTTAGGATACCACCAAAACCCTATGCCGGTCTTTCAGGCTGAAAACCCCATTAGAATTAGGACTAACTTAGGATTAACATAGATTAAAACTAACATAGACAACTAAAATACCGATAGACTTAAGAATTAACGCTCTCGCTGTTAGTGATCGACACTCTACTTACCAACTAACCTACAACTGACCGGGTACACTGCCCGTTAGTGTTTATTAATAGGTAATCCGGCTAAATATAAATGTAAAACTTGATAATTAATTTACCTATACACAATAAACCAACATCAAGTTTTTGGCGCCGTTACCAGGGAGTGAAATTGTTTAATTCTTTTTTTATTGGTATTTTAGTTTAGATTTAGAGTAATTAAGATTAGTTTAAATTTCTTTGTTTTTGTTTGTTTTTGTGTGGTTGTTTGTTTTAATTTATTTAATCTGTTTTTAGCAATTAGCTTAGTTTATATCAGTTTTGTCTCTTTTTGTCTACTTAGTCATCTTCTTGCGGAATGAGATAAATCCAGGTACCACTATGGAAGAATACATTCAGGTCGAGACTGAAAAAGCTCTTAGATACGGTAAAGCCTATAACCGGAAACTGCCAAACATACAAAAGTAAATTGGTATCTTGACGAGTTGGACGTCGACACCCTAAGATTTTTTGAAACAAAATTCCCAGCTATAGTTTATAATGACGCTTTAAAATTAGAACCGAATCTTCCTTTTGCACTAACGTTGAATTATGATATTAACTTGGAATGTGAAACATCATCGCCCAAGTTTAATTGTGAAAAAATTTCCATGTCGGGTAGAAAAACTCTACAGAAACGATTTTCCAAAAAAGAAAATTTCAATATTTTAAACATTAATAAAGATTTGTCCAGCTATAGTTTTTAATGACCGTTAAAATTAAACCGAATCTTCCTTTTGCAACTAAACTTGAAATTTTGAATTAACTTGAATGTGAAACATCATCTAGCCCAAGTTTAATTGTGAAAAAATTCTCCCATGGCACGGTAGAAAAACTCTAAAGAAACGATTTTCCAAAAAAGAAAATTTCAATATTTTAAACATTAATAAAGATTTGTTTTCTAATGAAATTCCTTCTTCCGACAATTTAAAATTAAATAAGGACAATAACACGAATGAAATTGGTGTCACGCAACCCTTCGGAAATTTACCTACCAAAGATTTTGATAACTACATTTCGATTGAGGTGTATCATGATAAAATTGATAAATTTCTCATAATTTTTGTAAACATGCTTCGTGACACTAAAATAATTCGAATTTACTTTCGCAACGGGATGCTATTAAATTTTGCTAAAAATCTATACATGCCATATGGCATCCCGTTCGACTCTAAGTTGTTTTACAAGGATGAGAGGTAATCAAGGTCTATCTGCATCGTGTTGTGAATCCCCAAGTATGTTTCTTACTAACTCGAACAATAAGGTGTGACCGATATGGCGTACTAGTAATTTACCAATACGTCGTATAAGTAATTTAACTAATTTTGGGATAAGGCGGTTTTTGATCCGATACGGCGTATCTGGGATAAATACGGCGTATTGGCAAAAATACTATAAATACCCATTCATATATTGGCTGCATGCATGGTTGTTGTTCTACAAGATTAATTCGACTCATCTGAAAGATTCTTGATTCTTCGAAAGAAAATCTCTATTCTTCTTAATCGTTCGTGGTAACTCTATCATACTCTTAGGGCTACGGTAAGATCCTCCTACATACTATCTTTTCTGTTTGATACAACTTGAGCGTTGGAACTTTATAATTCGTAGGAAATTGATAGCAATCTTCTTGTTTTGTGCGGTTACTTTGTTAAGATTTTTTAAAACACAAAAACATTGACTCGTTAATTATCTTTAACATGTCCAATGCTACGAACATGTGAATCTTGTCAAATCATTAGAAAACTGACAGTAAAAACGCACATCCGATCTGGTAGCTATCCGACTTGTATCAATTGCAGTAATACGGCATATTCACATTTGAATACGGCGTATAGTGATTAATTAAGATATATGGCGTATCAAGTTTACTCGACACGACGTATGAACCATCTGAAACAGCAGATGAATTGATTCTTGGAATTCAAATTTCATGATTAACTCCCCTCTCTATGAACTTGTCCTACTTACATTATCGACAGGGAAATATCAGAAACACTTATGAGCAATTTCCATTGGTTCAACAATGACACACCCCTTGAGAAGGGATTTGATGAGTTTTACAAAAGTTGATGGGCAAATAAAGAAAAGGAAAATGCAAGTAATGGTGGCTGGAACGATTACAAGACTCATGAGGAGTGGAAACTTATAAAGTTAGAGAAAAGCAAACCAAAACATGATAATCATGAATGTATTAGAAAATATGAATTAATGATTGACGATCAAGATTTTGATTACATGTGTGATTACTTGCTTTCCAATGATGGCCCTTTCTTTATGAATGAAGAAAAAGAAAGAGTTGATGAAGGCAAATACAAGCTAGTAGGGACACCTCAAGATAGGATGAAAAAGCTAGGAGAGGAATATGACGAGTGGGTTAGAACAAATGGATGGTTCATGACAAGGGCAAAATGAAGAGATGAAGACAAGTCTAAGTTAAAGAATTTTTCTGTAAACAAAAGTGCTTGCCGGGAGACAACCCGGAATGTATTTTATTATTTTTTATCGAGTATATCTTCCCAATTAGTTGATATAGCGTATCCAACCTCAATGGATACGGCGTATTCTGGATGTTATCCAGTCTTTATTTTTCTGCATTTAAAACATTATTATCAAACTTGTTATACGGCATATTCATGAATATGATACAGCGTATTTGACAATCTAACGCATACCTTAGATACTTTTTACAGGTCTCAATACGACGTATCCTGGTTTTGAGATACGACGTATCGACTTCCTATACAGTTTTTCGTTTTTGTTTTTGTTTTCTAACCATCGAATACCGGAGATAGAATTGCATTGGTTTTCTTATATCTTATATAGGACCTTACTGAACAAAAATGATGACTTTGGTGGAGTATTTATATTCTAGAATACTGTATGTTGTAGTCATGCTGGTATACAGACTCGCATTTACAACATACAATCTTGCTCATAAACGCAACATGGAGGATCATACCGAGCAAATCTTAGGGGAGTTTCTCGTTCTAATTCTTTTAATTTTCTGTCCTTAATGTTATAATTATACAATAAGGTCGTTGTATATCTCAAGTGGGGGAGGAGATTAGAACGTTTACTTGTCCTATTTTCACAATAAAATGCTTAAATTATGCCTAAATTTAAAATTTTTTCAGCATACTTTTGTGAAATTATTAGTTACATAACCCGCACATATTAACCCTTAATTCAAATTGTGAGGATTTAGCTTTTCCGTTTCCCCTAATTTTACCCCTAAATTCCACAAAAATATGAGTGTGCCGGTGACTGTAGTATACTTTAGAACTTGGCTTGATATATCTACTCGAGACCACCATAATAAGTACTATTTTAAATAGATGGAGGATTACACCAAAAAGCCTAAATATGTTATGATATTAACTAACCACATCGGTTAGTTAACCCCCGTATAAACCCTTTTGCTTACTATTATATTTAGAGTAAGTTTCCCCTAGAAAAACCCGCTGAGCCATTCCTTTCTTTCTTTTTCCACCAACAAATATTTTTTTCGTTACAACTTTACACCTTAGCCTACCCTATTGGATTAAGTCCTATTTCGGTTGCTAGTTGCTTTTGTGTAAAGTATTGTACTTCCTGTGTACATGCGCATATTTTCTATCTTTGGTTAGGTCGGGAATAGCACAATGCAATGGGAATACGAAAGTAGTGTATATTTTTAGTCTTGGATTTTCGTGTGTTTTACTACTTTCACAATTATTTTTATATCCGAAGTATGGAGGATTATGGAAAAATTATCTGGATTTATTGAGATCGTGAGATGGTGAAAATACACCGAAATTCGTAGTGTATGAAAAAAAGAGAAAAATATAAAAAAGTGATTTTGTAGAGTATTGTTGTATGTTGGTTGTAAGGAACCAACCTTGTATCTTCATTTATAAAGTGACCGATATCACCATTATTGTAGTAAAGTATGTATATGATGACATCATATAACGTCACTTTTATAGCATCATTTATCCCATATTTTCTACCAATTTAATATAATTATTGTAAGAATTATTACTTAATCGTTTATATTTGATATTTGTAGTAATTATGGAGTACTTTGTGAAGATTAGCTTAAAGGCACACATTCTAAAGCTTAAATCAAGAAATATGAAGAAACTGTTCTGAATTCTATACGCCGTATCCATCAAAGAAGATACGGCATATCTGTGCCTGCACTTTACAAGAAACCACGAAGAACCAAAAACCTATACGCCATATCTAGAAGACTTCCATATGCCATATTCAAGATATAGTATATGAAGATTCTAGAAGATATCGAACGTGGTCCATACTCCAAGAAACTTCCAATATGCCATATTGACCTCAACCAATATGGGGTATCGACCAAATTCCAGACAGAATAAATAGAAAACCTAAAAACAAGTTTTAGGTGTGCTTGATCATATTTTCAATACCTTAACCACAAAAGTCGATTTTCAAAAGACAAAAAGAGCAGAAGAGGTCAAATAAAGCTATTAATCTATAGGAAACACCTTGTAATCTCCTATACTCTAGTAATCGTTCGATTTTTAGTATCATTTGTTTAACTTGGTTAGTTTACCTAGGTTAAATTATTATTCATGTATTGATTACAATGATTAAGGGATAATACCCTTAGGTATTAGCCATGATTATGAAGATTTAAATGTTTGGTTTGTTTATATCGACTGCTTAATTTATCGTTGTTTTCTTGTTTATGTTTATCAATTCATACTTGTTTACGTGCTTTTGTATGCGACCTATCATTCAACTGGATCTAGTGATACTGACCAAGTTAGCTAGATGCCGGGATGGCTCTCCATATAGTGATTTATATATCTAGATCAATAGGATCACAAATAATGCCTTATCTTTACAATTGGTTTATATGAACAAGTTGGACTAGCAGGTGACATGAGATCAATAAATAACGTACTGATTCCTTTGGTAAAGACTTGGACAGTGGACTACTAGAATATAAATTGATAATAAGCAGTAAGTGGGTAAAGTCTCCATGTGCTAGGGTTTAATAATATCACCATTATTTATCTCCTAAGATAGATTATAATCAGCAAATAGGATACTTTATTCGGATGCATTTAATTGTGACAGAATTCTACGTGTCTAGGTTTTAAGAAGAAGTATCGCCTAAATCTTAGAATGATATGTCGCGTCAAGATAAGCACTCATTGCACTAAATAAACAAACCAACATTTTAATTAGATTAATCATGGTTAATACAATTTTCTTATATTTGGCTAGACCGCTCATTTATCTTTTGTTTATCTGCTTGCGTGTGTTATTGTGTTTTAAATTGATCTAAGTTACCACAAAACCTGTGCCAATCTCTCAGATTGAAACCCCCTATCCATTAGAATTAGGTTTAGCATAAGTTTAACATAGATTAGAATTAAAATAGTTTAAATTAACTTAGTTTAGTTAACCAAAATATTGATAGATTAAGAGATTAATATTCTCGCTCTTAGTGATCGACACCCTACTTACCAACGAAACTACATCTGATCGGGTACACTACCCGTTAAAGTGTTGTTTTAGGTAAAGTCGGTAAAATATAAATGTGAAACTTGAATAACTAAAATAACAACCTACACGACGGCACATCAAGTTTTTAGCGCCGTTGCCAGGGAGTGAAATTGTTTAATCTTTATTTTTATTTAATATTTTGGTTTTTAACCTTAGATTAACTTAACCCCTAGAATTAGTGTCAGCTAGATTCGTGTAAAATTTTATATATTTGTCTATTATTGTTTGCTTGTATATTTATTTGTTTTGTTTTGTTTGATTTATTGTTTTCTATACACTGTTTTGGTTGATAATCTGATACGGCGTATTCACATTAATTAAATACGGCGTATCTAACTTTCTTTACCAATACAACGTATCTTATTCAGCAGATTGATATAGCATATTCAGGTCAACTGAATATGGCGTATCGATCATCTGATATAATAGCAGAAACATATTCTTCGTATTTGATTTCCGTACTTGATTTTCTATCTTTCTTCCGAGCAAATCCTGCTGATATTTTTTACCTTTGTTACAGGTCGTGCTGATCACAGAGTTTTGATTGAAGAGGATATGACGGGAGTTATGACAGAACTAATTTTAAGGGAATGCATGGAAAAAGCTCAAGCTGAATCAAGTCTTGCTAAACCAAAGACCGACAATGATGTGAAAATTAAACTCAGCGAGGAATTCTTAATGGAGTTACGTAGTAATGCATACTACGGAACGGATGATGAAGACGTAGTCTACCACATTGCTAAATTTCTTAAAATACTCAATTTGATTAAAACTCATAATGTGGACACCTATCGTCTACGCATGCAGGTTTTTCCTCTCGCACTTGCTAGTGATGCAAGACAATGATAGATAAATGAGGGGATGGCAAAATCACCACTTGGGAAGAACTAGTTGAGAAATTTTTCTGTAAATTCTATCCCCTATCCCACGATGGCAAAAATGAAGTCGTAAGCAATGATGATAACGGCGGTGATCACCTTGAATTCATAACTCGAGTGAATTCAAAATTCAAAGACCATAGGAGAGTGGATGAAGGGACTAAAAAAACATTATTGTATTCTTAGGTGAATGGAAGTTGGAATGAAGAACCGATGGATGATATCGTATCAAGCGATGAAGAATGGGAGGAGTCTGATTATGGAAACCCTCCTAACACTAATACTGACTGATTCTTCAAACCTTATTTGGATGCTCAAGAAAAAAATAACATTGGAAAAAGGAACGAACGCAACCAAAAGAAGTGTAAGGGCAACACTAGTGAATTGGAAAATATTATTCTAAACAAAGCACCCCACTCTAACAGTATAAAAGATGAGCAACTCAATGTAAGGGTGTGCAAGGCCAAGAAGTTTGAAGTTATAAAGTATTCATTAGGGCCTAACAAAGAGTACATTGCTATTAAACATGCGAATGCAATGCTTGGAAAAGAAACGAAGAATATATATCTCACATCTACCAAGAAATTTTTTGGAAGAAAGATGAAGGGTGGACCGTGACACGCACCAAGGAATAGAAGGAGCAGAAGGAAAAGTCTAACTTAAAGACTTCACTAAAAAGAAAAGTGCTTCCCGGGAGACAACCCGAACAATTTTTAATTTATTTTATCGAGTCTGTCTTCCCATATATCAATACGGCGTATCCGCTCCATACCATACAGCGTATTGAATGTCTGGACGTTATTAGTCTTTTTATTTTTTGCATTTAAACATTATTCTCAGTTCTGTCTATACGGCGTATTCATTATATGATACGATGTATTTGGCAAACTAACACGTACTCAAATACTTTTTATAGTTCTCATACGACGTATCTTGTTTTTGGGATACAGCTTATTGACTACCTGTACACTTTTGTTTTTATTAACCGTAGGATACCCAAGATAGGTTTGCATGGTTTTTCCTATATTTTGCACAGGACCTCGCTAGAAAGAAATCGACAACTTTGGTGAAGTATCTACTATCTGGAATCTTATGTGTGTTGTAGATGCATTCTCAACACACATTCTTGCTCAGGAAATCAACATGGAGAATCAATACAAAGCAAAATATCAGGGGAGTTTCTCGTTCTAATTCCTTAATTTCCCGTTTTTAATGTTTTATCTATACAACGAGGGCGTTGTATAATTTAAGTAGGGGGTGAGAATTAGAACGTTACTTGTCCTATTTTTCACATTAATATGCTTAAATTTTAAAAAAATTCGAGCATACTTTTGTGAAGTTACTAGTTTCATAACCTGCACACATAACCCTTATTAAATATTGTGAGGATTCAGCCTTATCTGCTCCTGAATATTTACCTAAATCTTACAAAAATATGAGTGTGCCGGTGATGTTGTAGACTTTAAAACTTGGCTTGGTATATCTATTCGAGACCGCAATAATGAGTACTATGGATTTAGATGGAGTAACATATTTAAATTGGTACAAAAAGCCTATATATGTCGTGTTATTAACTAACCACACCGGTTAGTTAACCCCCATATAAACCCTTTAGTTACTATGATTTTAAGAGTAAGATTCCCCTAGAAAAACCAATAGGGTCAATCCTTTAGGATAACACCAACTATTTATTTCGTCACACCTTTACACCTTAGCCTACCCTGTTAGATTAAGTCTATTTGTCAGTTGCTAGTTGCTTAAAGTGTAAAGTATGTAT
>BQNB010090130.1:0-27227 GCA_026074375.1 Tanacetum coccineum | reverse complement strand
TTGAAATATGTGTGAAATACCTTTTTCATAAGCAATTTTCAAGGCCTATTTGAGTTTCAAGATGCTTTTTCTTTGCTGATTTAGATAGCCCTTAGGACAAGTTTTAAGGGCATATAAGCCTTTTTGCCATAAGGATATGTTTAAGTGCTTAAAATTAAGCTCAAAAGTGCCTTTTGGGCTGTTTGATTAACAGTTTTAACCAAGTAAGCTTATTTGCTTATCTGAGCTTTTGGCTAATTGTTTTTGCTTAATTTAGGTTTAGTTATGCTTATTAGGATAGTTTTAATCAATATTAGCTTATTTAGTTTCGGTTAAAGCTTATTTGAGCTTATTTGCATTTTAGTTTAAAATTTTTAAGTCTTAAAGCCTTTTAGTGAATCTGTCCTTTTTAGCCTAGTTTAGCTTATTTTGTGTGCTTATTTATGTTCCTTAATGCTTATTAAGTATAGCTTTTTAGTTGTTGTCATCTTATTTGCCCTTCATAAGCTTATTTAGTTTAGAAAAAGCCAAAACAGTTTGCATTTAGTCTCTTAGTGTATAAAGCTTGATCTGTTAACTTTTCAGCTTATTTTTGTGCTTATTTGTGGCTTACATAAAAAGTGTCTTTACAAATGTAGCTTATTTTTAGCTTAACAAAAAAGTTGTAAAAAAATGGAAAACAAAAACGTTTGGGATTAGGGGAAGTCCCAAGTGAGCAGCGCTCGAACTCGGGGCCTCTACCCTCTCACCAAACATTTTAACACCACACACACTCACCACTCGCCCTTGGGTCTTTTTCGGTTTTATCTTGCACAATTAATTAGTTAACCACATTTTTAGCCCTTTTGCTTATAAGTTGTTTTAGCTTATTTAACAGCTTATTTGATAAGCTGTGTTACCCAGCTTATTTTTCTTAGTATAAGCTTTGTTCAAGTCACTTTTGCTAATTTTTTTAGAATTTTTATAATTAGTTTAGTATTTTTAATCATTTAATTTCATTAAAATCGTTTTTAATTCATAATAAATTATAAAAAAAGTCAAAAAAATCAAATTCTTTTTTAGAAAATTTTCTTTTATCAGATAGAACCTAGGAAAATTAGATTTGCTTTTGTAGGTGTTTTAAAATATGCAAAAAATTTGATTTTTTAAAGACGGGATTGAATCTCGTTCAGTTTTTCGTGGTTTTTAAGCTTAAATCACTTCCAGTTTTTGGTCTAGGTTTCTTTGTTCTGGAAATTTTAGTCAAATAAATGTTTTAACGAAGATATGGTATTTTTCGAGGGGGAGTGTCCGTATATGTTGTTGAAAAGTTTTCAGAAAGAAACGGAAATGGAAAATTGTTTTACATTTCACCTTCACATATCCGTATTTTTGCGTTTTTAGCTTCATGTTAAAAATGTTTCTCGGCATATGTTAAGGGGGAGTGTCTTTATAATGATTGAAAACTTTTAAAGATCAAAATTTTCTTCTTCATATGATGTTTGTGAGAATGATGAAAAACAGAAAGAGAGATTTGTGAGAGAAAAATAGAAAGAGAGAAATGAGAAATCGTATACTTGAAAAAATGAAAGTATATGTCATGTGCTTCAAAAGCAAGAACAACACATGAAAAGAAAAAGAGAAAAGTATGCAAGAAAAGAAATGCCACCGCATACAAAAACAGACAGAGTGATTGTTCTACATTTTCTTGATATTATCAAAATCTCATGATACGATTTCAGATTTTCATCATGGTTTTCACGGACATTCTTTCTAAAGGAATTATCTCGGCGTATGTTGATTGAGTTGCACGGTGTGATTTAGTTACTCCCAAAATACTCTTATGATCTTCCAGAACCGGAATTGATCTACCCCGGAGTCTTCCTTCCCCTTTAGGAAAGTTAGGTCTAGGTGCTGGAGTTTGAGGTGCAAATCAACATGTTTTGAATACCAAATGGACTTAAGAGATAAAAGCCTTGAATGAAAAAGAATGAATGAAAAATGATAAAGATGTTAAAAGTGATAAGAATATGATGAAGAAGGATCGAATGCTAAGCAAAATGAAAAGGTTAGAGTTAAAAAGTGAGAGGCTTATAAGAAAAGATGAAGGGTGTTTCTCCTACACTAGGATAGAAACCGGGTCAACTCATAATCTATCAGATTTCATTCGTTGATTTCTGGTATTGAAGTAGACATCATGGACCCAGTGATGCAAATGCACAACCCCTCCTAGCCACTCAAGTACTTCTCAAAAAGTATTTGTTTCATTCTCACGGAGATTAAACGCATAATCTATCAACTTCTCATTCCGAGAATGTTGGTATTGAATAAAGGACATTCTGCTCCAGTCCTTGCTTACTAAAAGTGCACAAGAGTCTAGAGCCAATTTGATATTCAATGAAATATCTTTAGGACACAAAAGTACGTTTGTATTAAACATCAATGATACAAAAGGTACAATGATATATGTCTTCGTGACATTTGCATGTCTTCGTGACATTGCCGGAACATTCTGAAGTGATACTATAAAATAGTATTCACAATGATCGAATGAAAATCTTACCAGTGCTAACATCATGCCAACGCTGAACGTAGGTCACTATTTGAAAATGATTGTTTAATGATTCAAATTAGTGTTAACTAGCAATCTATGTGATCTAGTGGTTATGTGTTTCCCCGGGTCACACAACACTAAGTTCACGAGATCAATGCTTATTTGGATTTCATGATCATATTTCCGCATCCTTATCATCGAGATATTGATTTGATCATATTTTTCAAATATTTCATCGGGAATTTTTAAAGCATGATCTTGTGATGTATGAACTTCATGGTTAATGTGGAAGATGGTTCTTACTCTGATAATTCTCCATTTCATCTTCTACAACATACAACAACAACATTTCTACCTTTCATAAGCATGACTACTTCAACAAATCTTATAATGACAAAAGTTTCCTTCAACCTTCACGGGAATGATAGCGATCAAGTTTGTTGGTTTGAGGAAGTTTGTGGTTATTTTAGGGGAGTATGTTTGTTTATAAAGGGGCGAATGTTTGATTCTTAAAGAGAAAAGAAAAGATTTTGATTCTAATTTCATGGACTTCAAAGGATATTCTTCACCCAGAGCTTATTTTGGAAGCTTATATGATCATGATGTTCATGATGGATCGTAATCATCATGAGGGGGAGAAGATATAAGCTTGAAACGTAAGGTCGATTCAAGTATATGAAAGGGGAGAATATATAAGCAAGAATATATGGGACAAATCAAGATTCTAGCAAAGAAATTGAATCAAGGAAATCGTTACTTCATCAAGTGTTTTTGAATAAGCTGTAGTGTTTCATTAACTTCAAAGATCGATCGAGATAGCCGGTTCAATATTTGCATGGAATTACTTCTCAAGAATATCAACAATGTCTTCAGACAATCAAAGTTTACTACTTCAATATTCAAGAGATGGATATGTGATTGAGGGGGAGCTTAAAGAGTATGAAGATTCATGTGAAAAGTCAAGTGTTTAAGTCTTTTACAAAGAAATGCTCAATCAATATCATCGTGTTTCAAGATCTTTCGTCAGCAACATTATGTGATTGAAATCAACATTCAAGATCAAGTTCAAAGTTAAAGATTTCATACAAGCTATTAAAGAATCAAGTTGCAAAAGAAGGTCAAAGTTAGCTTTTGAGAATGCTGATTTTGAGTTCGAGAGTAGAGTTGATACCTTCAGGGATAAAGAAATCTATCTTGTCATATAGGGAGAGAAAATTATATCAGGAGAGATTTGCTACAAGGTCGTCCTCAACTTTCATAAAGAATTCTCAGCGTTTTCGAGCTTCAAAGAAAAAGAAAATGACAGACTACTTCAGAATCAAGTGTTCAAGAATAAGGAAGAAGGTCGTCATCAAAAGATAATAAGGATAGTTTCCAAGTAGATCATTTAGGGGGAGAATGTTAGAAATAAAGAAATGTTCTACTTGTAAGCACTATTATAAAGTGCAGGGACTAAATATGTTAAGTAAGGAAAGTTTAGTCAACAAGCTAACCAAGGGCTATAAATAGTAATTTATGCCATGGTTAGATGTAACAATTTCATTTAATCAAAAGGGCAAGTTAGGTATTTCTCTCTCTAAACACACACACTAATTACACTTTAATTCACACACACTAATCATCAATCAAGTTCTATGCTTAATACATTATGATTGCAGGGGTTGATATTAGGCACCAGTTCTTCTCACGGTGCAAGATGGTTACTATTGGTTTCCATAATTATTGGCTAAATGGAATCAACTGTATTGGAGTTAGTCAACAAAAGGTAACATTTTTAACAAGGAATTATCAATACTGCTGTACTTTGTTGTTGTTAATAGTAATGTTGATTTTGCGGACTACAAATCAGCGGGTAGAATAATGTGTTTTGATTGCTAAGTGCTTAATAGTTTTTTTAGAACGACAAATTATTACAACCTACGCTACCTATCTCACAAATTCGATCTCACATGTCTCCAACGAGACTTGTACGCCACCTATCTCACAAGCTTAATGGTTTTAAGAAATAAACACTTTTAAAAAAAGCACACAGGCACGTGCCTTAATTTAAAGCGCTCATAGCCCACAAGCGAAAAATCTGCAATCCCGAACACCCTTTACTTTCGAATTCTAGTTCAAAATACTTGTGTGTGAATTGAACCAAACTCTCTCCTTACATAATATGTTTTTGCAGGAGTATCCTGAGTACGAGTTACCAATTACTGTTGCCATTATGATGTCCGAAATGTATGAAGATGATGTAGATAACTGTACCGACGTTGTTTACACATGTCAAGGTGGCAATGATCTACTTGGTAATAAATGACAAATTGGTAATCAAGAGATGGTGCGTGGCAACTTGGGATCATGTTATATTATTCAGAATTCTAAAACACGTTTTTTTTCTTTCAGGTATTTTTTTGCTTTTTAGTTTATACGACTAATTTTTTAGTTTATACACATTTCAATGACTTGTTCAGGTTTAAGTTGTTAAGCCATTTTTGAGATCTTGTGATATTGCGAGGTGAAGAATACTAAATAATTTAGAAAACTCATTTCACTATGTATGTTTTATATACTCTAACATTTCTTTTACGCATATATTTCTTTTTTCATTATTTTCTTATGCTTTTCGTGCTTTTGTAGAATAAGCACATGCCCTCTTTTCTTTAAACATGTGATTTCATTCTCTCGTTATGTTTTTGTTTATCCTCACCAAAAAGTTTTTCAGTGACAAACTTTAAAGGTTTTTAAGTAACCCAAGAATTCAGTGGAATACGTGTTTTCAAGATCTAGGCTACAAAGGGAAAAACGTTTGTCAATTGAAAAAGTTCTCACATTTTCTTAACGCATCCATAATCTATCAATTGGATAATATCCTTTTGAAAGATCTGGAAAACCTAAATATGAAAAATGTTTTAACTTTAAAAACTCTTCAAACTTTCTTAAGGCATCCATAATCTATCCATTGGAAGATCTAACCAGCCTAAGTAGGTCTGAGTTTATCCTGACGTTTGAGAAGAATAAATCAAATTTTAAAGAACAACACTTTGCATAAGATGTTAAGAAATCCTAAATTGACTAGACCTTGGTCAACACACTTGCGTGGCTAATTAAATAAAAGTTAATCAACTTGATATCAATATTAATCTTAGTATGAGTCGATAAGGATTAACTCAAAAAGAAACTTTTTGACAAAGCACAAATTTGAAGTGAGAGGCTAAAGGTTGCAGGAAGAACTTTTAAAAGAGTTTTGAGAGAACATGCAACATAAAGACCTTTAGAATTTTACAGAAATTCTTTAAGTCGCAAAAGCACTTGATACATGTTATTGTCAAAAATCATTGAAAGTTTTTACGAAAACATTAACAAGATACAATCATAGCTAGGTTTTCATAATAGAGATTAGAAGGATGCAATTTAATATTCTCACAAAGAGAGTTTAGTGGTGCACTGTCCATTCTAAATGAAATTTTGCGTTACTCATGAATTATTTACGTCAAGTTAGAATTCATCAAGTAATATTATGAAGCTATCCCGCCCATTCATATGAGCTATGAAGTTAGTTATTGGAATACAATGTAAGATAAGTGTTATATTTATATATTAAAAATTGTCGTTTAGAAAAAAAAACATAATAAGTGTTGTAGCAGATAAACATAACAAAGAATTAGAAAAGAAAATAGCAAAGCCAACATAAAAGTGATTTAAACCCCACAACATCTAAGCTAATCATGTAAAGACCTAAGTGGCTAAAAACTTGTATTCAATTGAGCGTTGAGTTAGGAAACACTATATAAGAACATGGCTTTCAAATGGATGAACAAGATCTATTGAATTTAATTGCTACATATCTTTCTTTGATATATTTTCAAGAAATGTTCTACATGCATTCAACTTATTTCAAGAGTATAATTAAAATGTGCTATTAAGATCTTTACTTTTAATTCTTGCGATATATTGAAGACTCTATAATTAATACCGTGTAAAGTCAGCTTCAATTTTTTTCTCCTCTTACACTATTTACCCAATGTTTAGCACCTCTCATAACACATAACCACATTATACACAAACAAATAAATTTTGCGTAACGAAAATTTACGTGCTCATCATCATATTCGTGTCTTAAAGAAAACAAAGAACCAATGTTTGTATTCGGATCTTGATAATAAAAGATAACTTGGACAATTCTTAAAACGTGTAAAAGTCCACTCCCTGATACAATATTTCTATTATTGATTGCCTTGGGTTACAAAAAATTTGCAGGGATAAGAAAAGAATGAACACTCAAATTCTATGCAAAAGAAATAGATCAAAACATAAATAATTTGTTGTATTTGTTGATGTGAATATGAATGACCAAATTATGTTTATATATAATAAACATGGTGAGTTTTGGTGAAAAGTTACACCCCTTCATTAATAGTCACAACTTTTTGGTGAAAAGTTACAACATATCAAATAGATTCCAGCGACGACCCAGTGGCAACACTTTTCGTGTCACTATTTGAATAGTTACATCTATTAAATTGTTATGACACACATACTTCACCAATGCTGCTTTATACAGGTATTATATTAGTCAACCAACTGGGCGAGCTCAGTTGGCCACCAAGGGTATCCTTAGATATGTGAGTACTCTACCAACCTAGAGGTTGTGGGTTCAAGCCTCGCTGAAGGCATGTGTGAAATATATTGTGAGATATGTGGTATAGGTTGTGAAAAAAAATTGCCGTTAAAAAAAAATAAAAAAATAAGTCACATATGTAAAATAATTTTTTTTCTAACTTTATGTTTAATGTAAAAAAATGTATTGAAAACTTGAACATAGTTGAGGGGGGCAAAAGTTACCTTTAAAATAAATACAGTATATCCCTAATTCTTCAAAAACAAAACCGGGTCGGGTTTTTCTAAATCAAAACCCTAAGTAAACAACGTCTTTCTAAAATCCACTCTTCCACATACCCCATTGCCGCCATACACCCTCAGGTTAGTATTCACCTAAATGTTCCAGTTTATTTGTTACATTTTATATAATTTATTGATAACACTATGTCACGAAAATTAGGTTAATAAGATCACTAGTTAAATGCCTTATACCTGTTATTTTTTTTATTAGAATTAGGTTAAATATTGTTTTGATGTAACTTAACTCTTTAATTTTTGTTTTTTAATTAGAATTAGGTTAAATATTGTTTTGATGTAACTTAACTCTTTAGTTTTTGTTGTGTAGAGTTAGGAATGGGGAGGAAAAGAGACCGGGAAGCGCATTCTGACGACGATGAATCGTCAAAAAAACATAGTAAGAGAAACGATAGTAAGAGGTCCGATGGTGATCAGGTTACCGTAAAGCCACAGTTGCTACCGTCAATGATTAAGAATAAAGAGAAACGGTCGGCTGTTTACGCCAAGATTAAACATGACAAGAAGCTGGAGAAGAAGAAGATTGCTAAGGCGCGTGAAGCTGCGGAGAATAGAGCACTTGAGCTTGGCGAAGAGGTTTATTATCTCGCCAATTGTTAATTTTTTTGCTTGTTTAAGTGATGATGATATTGATGTTTTTTTTATTCGTGTTGATTTTGTAGCTTCCGCCGAGGAAGGTTCCTCGTACGATTGAGAATACCAGAGAGGTTGATGAAACTGTGTGCAAGCCGGACGATGAAGAGGTTTATTTTTTAATGTATTTTTATTTGGCGTAGTACTGGTATATTGTATTGGGTTATGGTTTTGATATTTGATGTGTTGTTATGCAGCTTTTTGCGGGTAATGATGCTGATGAGTTTAGCTCGATTTTGAACTCTGAACGACCTCCTAAAGTACTGATGACAACTTGTCGTTTCAATTCAACTGTAGGTTTTCTTTTAGTTGTTTGTGTAATTGGTTTTTAAGGGTTACGCGTTAGAAATGTGCCAATGCTGATGATTGTATGTTTCTTAAATTAAAATAGAGGGGACCTGCGTTGATTAAGGATTTACTCACCATTATCCCGAATGCTGATTACTATAAGAGAGGAACATACGACTTGAAGAAGGTAAAAGAACCAAGTCTCAATACTCATTTTATCGTTTGTCTTTGTTTTCTGTCGATACTATTTTTTTAGACGTATGTATTTGATTTTCAGATTGTGGATTACGCTAATAACAAAGAATATACATCGATTGTCGTCGTCCACACTAGCCGTAGAGAACCAGGTTATTTTTCATCCATTTTTCATTCATCGACCTGCTTCCATTTTCATTTAATACAGCGTCATTCTTTTTCTTCATTTTTTTTTTGAACAAATTCTTCATTTTTTATTTACCGACCTTGTTTTCTGCTAATTTTAGATGCTCTTCTGATTATTGGATTACCCAATGGACCTACGGCCCATTTCAAGCTGTCAAATCTTGTATTGCACAAGGATCTTAAGGTATTAAATAGCCTTATCTTGTATCTCGTCATCAGATACTTTATTTTATACACAATTATCTTGTTTTAATAATACACTTTTAGAATGCCTTCAAGTTCTGAACTTGGATACACTTTAGCTTTATACGTGGTAGCACATTATGCATGTAGCAATGAACAGGAGACTCCATATAGTTTTTAGCATAGAATAGAGGTGTGAGATAGAAATTATTAGTTTTATTTTTCAAATTTTAGTAGTTGTGCTAATGATAGGTGAAATTAACATGTGTAGAGCATGCTATGTTACCATGTTCTGCTTTTTTGTTCAAATGATAAATGGAATGTAGCTAACAGCTTCTTTTTTATAAAATGCAATACGTGTTTTCTCTAATAAATTAAGCTTTTAATGTATCTTTTAAGTCTATTTACTCATCGAGTATTAAAATAAGAGGCTGACAATCACTAAAAGAGATTCATCAGATTGATTGTGGTGCACAAGTTTTCTCAATTTTGTCACAGTAAGGGACGTTTTACATTTTTTATTATCAAGAAAGAATTTACTTAAAGTCTTAAACTGCGAGCCAGGTCGAACATTGCATTTCTTTAAGAGTAAGTACGATTTAGGATCTAACTGCACCGGCTATTTATACATTTTACGTTATAGGCTTTCTGTTAATTATATCAAAATACATGTTTGGTGAGGTTGTTTATTATATCAATTGGACGAACATGAACTAGACTTTATGTTCGTTTAATTCAATAAACGAACAAGAACAGCAGTTTGTATATGTTTTTATATGTTCGGTCTTAATAAACAAAAACAAGTGAACACAATCTTGATTCTTAGTGAATAAGCTCGGCTAGGATCTCTGGATGTTCAAGTGTTTATTTTCTTATGTTGGGTTAAATCTAAACAGAAGATTTAACCGTGGGTGCTTTTAACACTTTTTTATGTTTTTTTTATTGCAGAATCATGGTAACCCAACAGGTCATAAACCTGAGCTAGTGTTGAACAACTTTACTACACGCCTTGGTCATCGCGTTGGAAGGTTACAATCATTCAATTATCAATTACTTTAACTTTCTAAATCCTTCTTATCAGCCGGGGTTAGATTGTTGAGGATTGTTGGCCAAGAAATGTTTTCTTTCTTTCTTTTTATAGGTTAATACAATCACTCTTTCCACAAGATCCTGAATTTCGTGGTCGAAGAGTTGTCACCTTCCACAACCAACGTGATTTTATATTCTTCCGTCATCATAGGTAAGCCACGTACGATAAAAAAAACTAGTTTAACTAGATACCTCTGTAGGAGGATTTCTAAATATAAGAGGGCTTGTTTCGTGTCTAGGTACATTTTTGAAACTAGAGAGAACAAACAGATAGTTGCAAGCAAGAAAAAAGATGACAATGAAGAAGATAATGAAGAAGATGATAAGGAGAAGACCCCAAAGCTGAAAGTGATTGCTCGTTTGCAGGTAATTATTTTTCTTTTGCAAAGCGGGCACGGGTCCAGGTGGGCTGGCTCTATTGGTGAAACGTGTTTGGGTTGGGTAATCTTTCAGTGGGGTATTGGACTGACCAATTTTCTCACTTTATTATATATTATTAATCTTGTTTTGTACGATGCGATTTCTAATCTTAATATTTTTCAATAAAAACAACATAGTAGGAGGAGGTATGCAAAGGATTCATTTCCGGTGTCTATTAACCGTTTCACTTTTAACCTCTTTCTCATTTTGGCACACTTTACCCAAATTATATACAAAGACTCTTTCATAGGATGAGTTGCTACCTCTAGTCACAACATAGGATATGGTATGCAAAGAATTAACTTTTAGTGGCTATCAACCATTTCACCCGTTTCACTTTTAACCTCTTTCTCATTCCGGCACACTTCACCTAAATCATAACCAAAATTGACCCATTCAGAGGATGAGTGGCTACCTCTAGTCCTCTGTGATTTGTGTTTTTGTCCTTGACGCTTTAAAATAATACAGATAAAACTAAATGGAAATATCTGTAGACCTTGGATTTACGTGTCTCGTTGGTGATTTCAAGTGAATTTCGCTTAGACCTTTGTTTTGCATTGGTAATTTTAAGTGTTAATTTCGTTTTTTAAACTGCAGGAATGTGGACCTCGCTTCACCCTAAAGCTAACAAGCTTACAACATGGAACCTTTGATACAAAAGGAGGGGAGTATGAGTGGGTTCACAAGGTATTAACTAGTTTCACTATTCTACCTTCTTATTGCATGAAGTTCCTGTTTGTGTGTCTGATTTGATTCTTGTTTGTTTGTTTTTTTTGTACCACAGCCGGAAATGGACACTAGTAGAAGAAGGTTTTTCTTGTGAGTTGCTGAAACAGTAGTTTCAGATTGTTTAGAGATCTCCATTTTCACAATTTTGCAATTTTACTGTGAATCATTTAAGTTACTTTTATCTATGAGAGACAAGTTTTGTGGGTTGTATAAAAACATTAATGTCGCCGCCTAATTATTCATGTGCTTGGCAAGCGGTTATTTGGACCACCGAGTACTTCATTTGGAAAGAAACAAATGCACGCGTATTCGGTAAAAAAGTTTCAAGTACTAATAAAATTGTTCAAGATATTCAACTAAAAAGTTTTGAGTGGATTGTGAGAAGATCAAAGTAGTAATAAAGCAATAGATTGGCAACAATGGCTTATGGGATCCATTAAAAATTAGGCTTCTGTAATGGTTTATGCATATTATTGATTGAGTTCAGTTTATGTTGCAATGCCAGTACATCAGTGTTTCAGTTCGAGTTCATGTTCTACAGTTTGGTTCCGATGCAAGTGTTAGTTAATACAGTTCGAGTTCAGTTTTTTTTTTTTTACAATATTTGGTTCGAGTACATCAGTGTTTTAGGTGGTTCAGCTGCTGCAAGTTTGGTTCTGCTGCAAATGTTTCTACAGTTGGTTCTGCTGCTGCAAGTGAGAGTTAATCCAATTGGTTCTGCTGCAAATGTTTATACAGCTGGTTTTGTTGCTGCAAGTGAGAGTTAATCCAATTAGTTCTGCTGCAAATGTTTCTACAGTTGGTTGGTTTGCTGCAAGTGACACCTTCTAAAGTTTCAACAATTATAGTGTTTTGTGGTATTTGTTTGGCAAGGTAGTTAATTCAAAAGGGTGGTCCAGGTTCATGGGACACTTTTGTCACTATAAGCTAATAAATTAGCTTATAATTCAGCAAAATAGATTAAAATGATGATAATTCATAAGCTTATTCACATGAATCACCTAAAAAAAGGATAATGAATATAACGAGAATAATATGTAACTTGATGTTAACGAATTAAAGAACGAGATGATCAGATAACAGATTTGAATGATACGTTTATTAGAAAATAACTATGTATATAAGACAAAAATACCCTCAATAAATATGTGTGCGAATTTATTTTTGTAAAAAGTTTATGAGTAGCATTTCTTTCAAAAAAAGTATTGTTAATGCGACAAAAAGAGGTAGCACTTTGTTAAAAAAAAACAATATTCACAACATCTTACAACTCAATCTCTCATTAAAATATTTATTTCTTTTTTTCCACCTATACAACAATACATATAACCAATCTATACCTTTTTACTATCATTTATCAACAATCCAACATAACATATAATATTATTTCTTTTAAATTTAATTTAATTACTTAAAATTTCATATAAAATTATATATTAAATAAAGTATTTACTTTATAAATATATTTTTATAAAGTGACTGTTTTAATAAAAAAGATATTTTAAATTTTTACGTTGTAATTGAAATAAAAGATATTTTTAAATTCTTACGATGTAACTGAAATAAAGTATTTACTTGAATAAGAAAATATAAGTTGAATGTAACTTATGTAATCATCTTTGTTTTTATAAAAGGAAATAATATAGTGTAATCATAAGGATCGAGTTAGACGTTGCCGTGTGATAAGATAAGATTTTGTTTTGATTATTGATAAGATGAGGCATCACTATGTCCATGATAAGATTATATGTAATCTTAATGACCAACTAAAACATTGCCATGTGTCATGATAAGATTTCTTTTCATTTATGATAACAAAATATAAAAAACTTGATTTCATATATTAAAATTCATAGTAATACAACATACTTCGAAACATCACTTTCGATACAACATATCATACAAATTACGCTTCATGTCTTCTTCTTCCGGTGATAAATGATTTTTTGCCAATAAAGCATTCAGATGCAAAAGATACATCTTTTTAGTCTTGCTTTCTTCTTTTTTGAGCTTCCTTTCTTCCCGTTTAAGCTTCATTTCTTCCCTTTTTATCTCTCTTTCTTCTCTTTTCTTATCTATCTCGAGCATTTTATTCATGACTCTGATTTCACTTTCCCTAGTGATCCTCATTGCACGCAATTCTTCAACAAATTCGTTATTAGGGGATGCCTTACCATTTCCTTTCTTTTTAGCAGCGTCTCTACCAATAGGTCGTTGAATAGTTGAACCACCACTATTTGGTGTTTCTTGGTTGGAGTGGACAACATAATCTCCTTCTTCACTAACCCTCGATCTTTTCGTACTGCCACCACTTTCTTCATTAGGTTCTTGTAAACGTGTCTTGTCACGATCTATGTTTAACTTCCACTTCACATAACTTCGTTAAATACAGTCAAGTCTAAAAACTTGCTACCATCTCCCTCGTAAATTTTATGAGCATCAAGTTTGACATCTTTCAAACTCATTCCACTCGTTTTTCTACTATATGCTGCCGTGTACGCAGCGACTCACTTGCTTTCGTTTTCGCTAAGTCGTTTAAAATGACCTTTCATCTGATTTTCATTCCGAGGGCCGATATCTTTTGGGTTTTCAGCTCTGGTCTGATCATACATTTAACAAATTCTTGCCCACATCAAAATTTTTCTTTGATTTTTTCCACGGGTTGGATCACTACTAACATGACACCATGCTGACATCAGCGATGTATCTTCTTTGGTTTCTCATTTTGCCATTTTTTCATTACTTATGCTTGGTATTTGAGAATCTTCAAATAAATTTCTAGGATGTGAAGTTTCATGATTTGGTATACTAGGCAATTGATTTAGCTCTAGAGAAAACTGAGAGAGTTTTCTTGAGATTGAGAGTTTAGAAGAGTTTAGAAATAATTTAGATGGTTGAGATCCATAATAGATACGCTAGATATAAGAACGTTAAGAAACTAGAAATCAAGATATGAGAATTTGTATGTAACTATATCAATATTGAGCTAGTTTTATAGAGAACTGAAAACTGAAATCAGTGATATAATTATTATTTAAAAAAATAAAAGATTATATACATTATCTAAAACATTATCTTTCACATGTAAAATTTATTCTAATTAAATGGGAATGTGAATGCCCATTAATCTTGTGACATGTGGCAAAGTTGGAAGTAACATTTAAAGATCACAAAGTGAACCGATCGGTAGGTATGAAGCATTCATTTTGTACTTCTTTGAATTTAATATGTCTATTTAATGTGTCATGTACTTGCAACCAGGTTGCATCAAGCTCATGAATAAACATAGCCTCATGAGCTTCTCGGGTCGGGCTCGGGCGAGCGTTTATAATATAAGTCGAAATTGAAAATTTTTATTTTTGTAAACTTGTTTGGCAAATGAGTTAGGCTGGGCTGGGGCTTATTATTGCAAAATTACTAAACAAAACACAATTAAATGAGTTTTTTGTATATGTTAGATATTTTTGTGGGTAAATACGTAATTTACGGTTCAAAAGGCTCGCTCTAAAGTTTTTAGCCCCGTTTATGGGGGTGGGGCTTATAGAGACTTATGACTTATAAGCCCTTTCATAAGCCCGCGTGACAAACGAGACTTATTTTATAAGTCGACTTATTTTAAAAGCCCAAGCCCTGATGAGCCCCTCGTCAAACATACCCTTTGGCTCGTATGTATTTCATAAGCCCATAAGTTTATCATGTCGTAATAAACTTATATAAACCCACAAGTTTTAAAATAAGGCAATCAAGGCTTATGAAATATAAATATAAGCCGAAACAAACACCTGCGTAAAATATGATAATATTGTTTTTTTAGTGTGTGAAAGAGAAACAGAGAAGTTAAAGAAACCAAACTAACTTACACTGTTGTTGATAGGGGTGAGCAGAAACCGCATCGCAAACCACAAAAACCGCACCACGGCAAGAACCGGTGGATCAGTTTTAGAAAAAAAGAAAAACCGCAAAATGCGGTGCGGTTGCGATTTTACCCGTAAAACCGAACCGCACATTGATTATTTAAAACCGAAAAACGGCACATTGATTATTTAATGTGTGTTATAAGGCTTCCTGGTGATATTATCATTAATAATCTTATAAGTCATAAGTGATATGTGTGTTTACATTGTAATCAAATATAAGGCCCAGTAGAGCTCCCATATATGCTGAAACAAACACCCCCTTATACTTGACTAAAAGCTAAATGCTTCTTTTATTAGCCTTTTATTTGAAAACAAAGGGTGGCGTTGGCCGCGTGAGGCATTCTTTATGCTCGTTTGGCTGAAGAACAAGTAGCTTTTTCTGTTTCGATGTTGCTCATTTTACAGGCTCCATGAAGTAGCATTTAGGGAGTGTTTACGTTTTTTTATATGTGTAAAACAATGCTATTGATTACTTCTCACTTCTACTCACTCACTCGCCTCGGCTACTTGTGTGCCCAACACTACACAATGTCCGAAAGCCAAGGGTGTGTTTAGAAAACTAAAATCTGTTTAGTTACACTTTTGTGAGATTTTTTTTCAAGAAATGAAATTCTCTTGTTTCAATATTTTTAACTAGAATTGTAGAAAATAGGGGATCTTTACTCTTTTCCTATATTTTTCCTTCCAGTTTTTTTACATCCCCTTGCAATTTTCAATTTCCTACAAAAAATAGTCCATTGTAATGCAAGCATTTAGTCTCATTTTTTAGTACATATCTGTAGGGATAAAAACTCTTTCATGTTTTTTAAAGAAATTGTAATAGAAAAATTAAAGAAATTTTCTACATATAAACGAACCTGTGTAGCATTACTAGATTTAATGTTAACGCTTAAACACTCCATAATGCTTGATGCCAAGATTTTTTGTTGTGTTGTTGTGCTACAGTAAAAAACATGCATATTTACGTGCAACACACTTAAAGTTTCTTATTATATTAGCTTAGGTTAGGGCCCTTTTAGCTCATTAGATTTGGTTATGGTATTAATATAAGCTCTTGTATGTTGAATAGCAAGAATAAAAGTAAGATATGCACGCAACTTTTCTTTTATTGGAACGAGCTACTCATAACATTTATAATATATATGATAGTGTTGCCCTATATTATTTGTTAGACTCATGTTGGATTAGGTTAGTTTAGGCATGTTTAGCTATTAAGGTTTTACACTTTTTTGTCTACTTCTTACTAACCAAGTTAATACAATTTACTAATTTGGGCTCCCTTGACATGTTTTGATTTGAACGAGCTACTCATACCACATATATTACCTTATATCTTTTGCTTAGCACCATATTAGATTACCGTAGTTTAGGTCTGTTTAGATATTGACCGTGGGTCTAGTCGTGGAAAATCGAGAGAAAACTTCTTTAGAAAAGCGCAAAAAACCGAATTCTACTTTCTGAAATTTCTGGGTTGAAAACTGAAATCAAGTTTTTACTATTTAACTCCCTCCATCCCAAAGTTATTGTCTACTCAATCCGTTCACAAGCAATTACCGTACTTTTTTTTTTTTATCATTATATGGTATCTAATTTGTTATATAGTAGTGATATTTTTAAGAAGACATAGTTAAGTTGGTATGTTGTAACTTTCAAAACGTGTCGTTCCAAAGATTGGGCGATCATTAGTTCCTGAAGAATTGAGTTATTCTGGTGAAGTAGAGAATATCATGAAGAGTGATAAAAGAGAAGGTTCAACAATGACGCTTTTGGATTTGTATGCGGGTTGCGAAGCCATACTGGCCTTTGTTATGGAACGGACTTTTCTGGTGTGAAACTTGAGACGATAAGTCACGTAACTATATTGTATATGAGATTGATGTATGTCATAACAATCTAATATACAATATAGTTGCTTCACTTACCGTCTCAAGTTTCAAGTTTTACACCAGAAAAGCTTGTTCCATAACAAAGGCCAGTATGGCTCCGCAACCGGCATACAAATCCAAAAGCATCAGTATTGAACCTTCACTTTTATCACTCTGATATTCTCTACTTCACCATCATAACTCAATTCTTCGAGAACTAATGATGGCCCAATCTTTGGAACGACACGCTTTGAAAGTTACAACATACCAACTTAACTATGTTTTCTTAAAAGAAATCACTACTATATAACAAATTAGATACCATATAATGATAAAAAAAGGCACTGTAATTGCTTGTGAACGGATTCAGTTTTCAATGACTTAAAAAAAGCGCAGAAAACTCTGAAATTTATGGGTTGAAAACTGAAATCAAGTTTTCACTATTTATAACTCCCTCCATCCCAAAGTTATTGTCTACTACGTTAGGGTATATCGCAGCTGCACACACCTCTGTATAGCAATGTTGCAAAAAATGCTAGGCGGTCGACCACTTTCGAGGCGGAATTGGAATTATATATATATATATATATATATATATATTTATTATTATTATCATTTTTAATATTTATTTGATAGAAATTAAGCATAATTTAATTATTTTTATTAAATTTATTAGTTTTTTTTATTATTTTTAGTTCATCATCTTATGTTGCAAAAATTGCATTATGTGTGGTTTTGGTTAAGTATTAACTAAAGCCTACCAAGTAATTTGCTGGCCAACTGTGTAACCAAATAACCATAAAAGATATTTAGCTTGAAATAAAATATGCCGCCCCCTTTCTTCTCACTTGCTGTTCTTCCTCCTCTTTTGAAACTTCTCCACCGGAAAAACACAATAAAAACCGAAAATTGAACCACAAAAAATGGCCGTTTTGTTGTGTTGACTTTCGTTGACCGCCTTGACCGACTAGCTCCGCCTAGGCGGGAGTTTGACCGCCTTTTGACATTTCCGCCTAGATTGGCCAATTTGCCCTAAATCGGGGCGGTGTATGCCCGCCTAGCGCCTAGGTGGCCGCCTAGACCGCTTTTTACAATATTGCTGTATAGACCTTTGTTCGTTATATAGCTCCTGCACACACCGCTCAAACAAACAAAGAATACAAACAAGGCTTACGGAAAGTAAAGAACACGAGTATAACGTGGTATCTACGACTTATGTAGTCGTAGCAGTCTACCTTGTGCCAAACTGTACGATCTTGTCAAACTGCACGACCCGTGCTAAACTGCACGGGGTACAAACACACACCAGATGCAAGTTTACAATTACAATGAGGGGGTATTTATAAGTGTGAGACCCTAATCCTCTTTACTTATTATACTGATGTGGGATATAAGCCTTTACAACTCAACAATCTCCCACTTGGAGGCTCATGACTTCACTGCTCTCCGTCTTAAGTAATCTCTGTAAACTTCAAACCATCTTCCCTTCAACAATGCTATTGCTCTAACCTTCCTCTATCGCCGAACACACGAAACACGCTGCACAAACCAAACGCAAGGCTAGGAGACTTTCGATACAAGGTATCCGAACTAACATCATCAAACTGGGAATACCCTCTCTCTGATAAGACACCAACCTCCGTTCATCAGTTATCTCGGAGGCCAGTTGAAGTTGCGCAAAGCTTAACTTCTCTTTCATCACCAACCTGGTGATGAAAGATAAGGTCCCTTCACTTATCAATACTCGAACAAGCTTTGCCCTAGAATCTTTAACAAAGATAAGGACCCTTCACTTATCAATACTTGAACAAGCTTTGCCCAACTACAAAACTTTAGATTCTTTACAAGATGAATCGAACCCTTAGTATCTTTGTCACAGTTGTGCTCAGTTTAACTTCTTAAGAGACTTCTTCAACCATATCAACCCTATGCTTGCTTATGCAACTACGATAAACTAGACTTCAGTAGTTAACATAGTGATACTCTTTTGTAGTCTAGACTCCCACTCGATTGTTGTTACACCAACTGTAAGCACATAATTAAGCTGCTTCTCAGAGCATCCTTCATCTCGAACACTAAGGGAAACAACCGCTTAAGCTTGTTGAACTCTGCCATGTCGGAGCCTGCGACCAACATGGCATCAACCTATAACAGTAATATAATGAAGGACGAACCAACTTCTTAGAGTAGCAACATTGGTTCATGGGACATAACTCGCACCCTATCCCTTTGCATAAAATTGTCAAATTTCAAGTACCGTAGACTCGGTGCCTCGATGAGTTCGTACATAATTACCTTCAATTTGCACTCTAGGTTTTCTTTCTGCCAAGCTAGGTGAAAACCCTCGCTTTAGTGCTGTGTAGATGTATCATTCAAGGCTCCCACATAAGAAGGCTCTTGCAGCTACAATACTTCTCGGAGCCTCATACCTTTTTGCTGCTATTCTGCTCTTCTTTGACCTTGAACATCCACAAGATTTATGATGCCTTCTTTCCTGGGTAGTAATCTGACTAACGAACACGTGTGGTTCTTTTCAAGTGAAACCATCTCTTCATTAATGGTCTTCTTCCACTTTACGGATTTTTTGCTACTCAAGGCTTCTGAATAAGACTTTGGTTCACCATTCTCTGTTACTAGCAAATAGTTTGCTGATGGAGAGTACCTTACCGGAGCCCTGGACTTTCAGCTGGACCTTGGTAGATGTGGAGTCTCGGAGCCTCCCTCCTTGGAGGATGCTCCGTCTTCAGTCTTCTTCTTTATGTGATCTTCCACTATACTCGAAGCTCCCACTGTTTTCGGACCCCTCACTCGTAAAGCCTCATCTGGGCTTGATTTCTGAACTCAACCCATGCTTTGCAACTATGCTATCATTCTCTGCAAGGTTCTCTGGAATGTCTACTAACACCACTTGACTCTTTTGTATTGGCTTCGTTAAGCTACTTGAATCTGTCGCAGACCTGGCTCCATAAATCGAGTCCACAAGTATAATATCTCTGCTTCGGATAACGTGGTGACTCTTCGTATTCCGAAAGCTGTACCGCATTTCATCTGAGTCGCTGCGTATGAATGTACATTTCATGGCTTCTCCGCAAACATCTTTCACTTTAACAAATGAGTCACAACCAAATACCTTCAAGTGTGCGAGACTAGTATCCTTCCCTCAATCCCGTTCTCGACACAAAACTTAATCGGTCAGCTACTATACTCTCCACTATTATCAAACTTCAAACACTTCACCTGAAGGTTTGCATTATAACCTACCGCAAATCCTGCTGCAGCCTTCGATAACAGTATCATAGTGGCGGGATCCTCATATTGATGCAATAAATGTAAGGCCATAGCCTTCTGTATGAACTAGCTTCAACCTCTCTACAGTTTCCTTGTCTTTTCTGACATTTTGAAGGAAGCCTTCTTTTGCTTCCCCAAACCGCCTGGCTTACAGAAGTAGATATCTACATTCCGTGCATCTGGAACGTTGCCTTTGAAAGCTAACATGTTCATATTATATCACCAAGTCTCTGGTGCTAAAAAGCTGCACTACCATCAATAATTGCACCAATCCCGTCGGGGTGTACCTCAACCATATACAGGCTTCCACGTTTGTTCTCACGAGCTACCACCAAACTACCTTTAGTAACCTTCCACTGCTGGTCTCCGAAGCCTACGTGGTAACCTTCCTCATCAAGCTGCCGAATTGAGATTAACCTATTATGTTTAGGCCTGGAATGTACCTAACATCCTTGAGAGTCCAACTTGTACCAAAGGAAGTTTTGAGGACAACATCCTCAACGCCTGCAATGTCTAGAGTCTTGTCATCTGCTAAACGAACCTTACCGGAGCGTAGCTTGAACCTTTCTAACTCTTACTTGCAATAGGTAGCATGGAACGATGCACCAGAATCCATGATACGATCCTCAACCGTATTCTTAACGCAACATACCACATCAGAATCTCTAGCTGCCATATTAACCTCCTTAACCCTCGAGGCTACAAGCTTCGAACACTCTGGTTGCAATTCCAACACGTGATATTTTGCCTGTACTTTATCTCTCCTATCTTTCTTGATTTCGACATGTTTCTGCTTCTGTCGTACACTCTGCCCCTTTGTTTACTTAACAAATAATTCGTATGTTCTCTGGATGTCTTCCGACGGATATCTTTAACAAAGAATCAAATCTCGAATCCCTTTGAACGTTAGCTTAGTTGTTCTACACGAACCATTAACTGCTGTAATAGTGCTTGACCAACTCTAGGGCTATGGAGATAATAATAACAAAGCCTTCAGAGGCTCCTTCGTTTATCACCGTATTTATTAGACAGAGCCTTTATTAAACTGTGCGTAGCCCTGACAGCGTTGTAGGCTACGTTCTCTGCCAAAGAATAACCGAGTGACCAGAACAAGCAGGGTCTAATCTTTGGCCTTCATGTCTGTAGGTTTGGCTTCTGCCAAAGGCTTTTAAAGATAGAGAGTCTTCGATCTACATCTACCAAAAACCGAAATCATAACCATCATATTGTCGATCTTTAACTTACCGTCTTCTGCCATTATTTATCGTAGCCTGGCTGCGATACCACTTTGTTAGGGTATATCGCACCTGCACACACCTCTGTACGGTATATAGCTCCTGCACACACCGCTCGAACAAACAAAGAATACACACAAGGCTTACGGAAAGTAAAGAACACGAGATATAATGTGATATCTACGACGTAGGTAGTCGTAGCAGTCCACGGGGTCAACCAGAGAGATTTTATTATTGTGGTACACACACAAGAGATACTATTAAGCTCTGAGCTAAACTGCTCAGGCTCGTGCCAAACTGCACGACCCGTGCTAAACTACACGGGGTACAAACTCATACACCATATACAAGTTTACAATTACAATGAGGGGGTATTTATAAGTGTGAGACCCTGATCCTCTTTACTTATTATATAAGCCTTCACAACTCGACACATATATCATTTGCTTAGCTGCATTTGGTCTGTTTAGCTATCGATTTTTTTTTGTATAGTTCTTATCAATCATGGTAATACAATTCTCAAATTTGTGACCTCTTCTGATTGAAATTAGGTATTACTTAAAACATATATGCTAATATGTTGCTCTATATTGTTGGCTTAGTTTAGGCCGGTTTAGCTATTAAGGTTTCATATGTTTTCTTTGTATAAGCTAAGAGTTGTGTTTGACGATGAGCATTTGGAGCATTTTAGCGTTTAGAAAGAAACATTCAGTGTTAGTGTTTAGCTTTTACTTTAGTTTAGTTTATAATTAGAGCTACGACTATGTTACCAAACACTTTTGAAAAACAAACAACACCTACTAACAGCTACACCTTTTAGTGTTTACTTTAGGCTGTTTGGATATCAACGGGTGTGCTTAGTTTTGGTTGGAAAACTGAGTTTTTTCATGAAAAATTTCCAACAAATGCAAAAGTGAGTATGAAAACATGTTAAAAAGGAGTATATTCTGAAATTTCTTGTTTGAAAACTCCCTCCTTCCCAAAAAGAGTATATTCACCATTTATTATTCCTTCCATCTTAGCGATCTGGATCGCCGTGGATCGCGAACCGAATCGTTCCCATCGTCGTTCCCATCATCGTTCCCAATCACACCGAATCGGCGATCCAATAATTAGCAAATCGGCGATCCAACAATTAACAAATCGGTGATTTATAGGCCTCGAAAACGCGTTTACAATTGTGTGTAAACGGGAGGTTTGAAGGTTTATTGTTTTTGTGTGTGAAACGTGTACTGAGTCAAGGACTTTGAGGGTTTTTGTACCAAGGACTTTGAAGGTTTTTGTGTTTCATTACTATATAAACCATAGTACCATACTGTTAACCATATATCCATTCCATATCTTCAAAGAAACAACTCGAACAATCTTTTGGTTTAATGGAGACACATGCGGTTGATCTAAAGATCATGCGGGATCATTGAAGTTTAATTATAAGTTATGACTTGTAAATGTGTAAAATTAATGAAACTAAGACAAAATTGTATGTTAATGCCGTACCAAAGTAATTTGGTACAATTGCGAACCGAAAATAATGTACATCAAACAACATACGTACCGCGCGAATCGAACGATAATGAGCCTACCCCGTGTCGTACCAGATTTTAAGAAATAGCGAACCGCGATCCCGAACCGGAGCGATCCCCGCTCCATGTGACTATGGTATATTCTGAAATTTCTTGTTTGAAAACTCCCTCCTTCCCAAAAAGAGTATATTCACCATTTATTATTCCTTCCATCTCAAAATTTTTGTCTAGAGGCAAAATAAAAATAAAAATATACACAACTTTATGAAAAGTGCAATCAGTAAAGTGTGCTACGAATACAGTTTTTGATTGGTTGAAAGTTGAAGTGGACAAAAATTTTAGTAGAAACCAAAATAGAAAGCTGGACAATAATATTGGGATGGAGAGAGCATGATAATATTAACCTAATTTTCTGAGCCTCATAGTAGATTAGTTTAGGTTTGCTTAGCTATGTTTAGCTATCAAGGTTTCGTATGTTATCTGTATGTAAATTTGTGTATGGTGAAAAGTTTTATTAATCAAGTTAATACAATTTATAGTTTCTCTTTGGTTTCAACAGGTAGAACCTAGGCGTATTGGTACTGCGAGTATTGATACTACGTGTACTATATGGGATGTGGAAAAGGGTGTAGTGGAGACGCAACTCATAGCGCATGATAAGGAAGTGAATGATATTGCGTGGGGTGAAGCGGGTGTTTTTGCGTCGGTTTCGGCGGATGGGAGTGTGAGGGTGTTTGATTTACGCGATAAGGAACATTCAACTATTATTTATGAAAGTCCAACAGATACACCTTTGTTAAGATTAGCGTGGAATAAACAGGATTTAAGGTATATGGCTACAACCCTAATGGATAGTAATAAGATTGTGATTTTAGATATTAGGTCACCGACTTTGCCTGTTGCGGAGTTGGAGAGACACAGAGGGAGTGTTAATGCGATTGCGTGGGCGCCTATGAGCTCTCAGCATATTTGTTCGGGCGGTGATGATTCACAGGCGTTGATATGGGAGTTGCCTGCTGTAGCGGGGTCAAATGGGACTGGAATTGATCCTTTATCGATGTATACGGCTGGGGCTGAGATTAATCAGGTTCAGTGGTCGGCTTCGATGCCTGATTGGATTGCTATTGCTTTTGATAATAAGCTGCAGCTTCTGAAAGTTTAAGGTAGTATGTAGTTTGTGTATCTATTGATTCAATATATATAGTTGAATTTGGTGGTATTAAGTTTAGCAGAACATCTATGAAACAACATATATAACTTTTATTTTTCTAATATGTTTAATAAATTTGTTGGAGTAGAAAGCTAGTTTTCTTCCTTTCTTTTTCGTATGGCTTTTTTAAAACTGTAAAGATTTGAGGTGTTTTGTTGCTGTCTTGCTGATTCTCATACCGTAATGCTTCAACTGTAACACCACCCCCTGACGGAGTATTACTTATCTATGGCTTACCATAATTTTCCGAAATTACTGCATAAAGTAGCTTCTAATATGAGGTAGCAAGTTTTCTTCCAGGCTCGAAGAATCTGAATATTTGATCTCCACATGATCTGTGTGGCATAGGACTTGAAATCTAGTGATGTTCAAATAATTGGGCTGACTGCAAGAAAATGTAATTTGGTACTTCATTTTTACCATTTAGCGATGTAATAATTTTAACCTTTTATTGCAACTTGCCTACCATTGTTTAATGCATAAATTGGTACATGTATAGTTAAATAGAAATAGTGGTTTTGTCATAAAACTGCTATTTATGACGAAGGGCCATCGGAAACTCAAATCTTCATATTATAGGTTCACCACGTGTTCAACTTCAAACCTCTGCTTTCTTAATATGCGTAATTTTAGACGTTAATTTAGTTTTTTTTTCTTGCATTGTCTGTTTATGAAAGTTGTGTGCATAGTTTATGACTCCGTAAACTGTCTGCAGTAACATACTTAGACATCGTCCAATGTATTTCTTGTTTTCTTGATAAAGTCGTAAAGATTAATTGAGAAGACAACAATGCCATATTATACTGTTTGATATTAGGTGGCATATATCTTGCATCTGTTTTTCGTTGTCACTTGAAAATTGCAGACCTTGTGAATAGCTTCAGCCAAGTATTTGACTGTAGGCAAGGTAAAATGGCACTCAACAATGATAAAATAAGAGATTGATTGTGGATCCAAATTTGTGTCAGCAGATTCATGTTACTGTCTTAAGGGCAAATATGGAATTTTACTCTGAAATAGTAAGTAGTAAGTTCCTAATAACATGGTTTAAAAGTATCACTGAAGTCATGTTTAGATTGTCCCTTAACTAGTATTGATGAAACACGAATTGAGTTCAGCAAGAAGAATTGGCTATCGCAACTCGTTCACTGAAGTCAATATTTTGTGTAAAAATACAAATTGTATAGATTCAAGGATCAAAGATATATTTAAATATAAGTTAAAGGATAGAAAGAGACAATTTGGTAATATATGAAATAAAACAGAAATAGTGTTGTCATAAGAAATGACTAATTTGCCATCGTTTTACTATCATTCGAAAATTGATATATAGAAAGATATATAAGGTGTTTTGATGTTGACCCGTATTTACTTTTGTTAAGTTATTGTAAATTTTTGATGCTTTAACTGCTATTTGTTGCAGCAAATAGTAATTTTTGTTACAGTAAGTTTTACAGGTTGTATTCTGATAAGAAATGGTAAAACTTTTGCATATAGTGGTTACAAGGGGTATATTGCATGTATGGGTGAAAATTGGAGAGTACATTGCTTTTTCTTGTAGTTTGTCCTATAGATATATGTACCAACGCTTCACTTTCAAAAATTCCTATTCAAAGTCTATTGAAACAATTGTCTGCAGAGTTAAACCTGGTTATCTTAGAAACTGCATTAACATCAATGCTTGATCAAGGAATGCACTTCAATTTGTTTCATGAAGCAAACTGTGCAAAGCTTACGGTGAACTGAAACCACCTGTTTTTTTTTTTTACCAAAACATATCATCTTATACGTTAATTTACCTGAAACTTCTTGCATTGCCTATGTTTATGCAAGTTTATGTGCACAGTTTATTATTCTATGAACCATATGCAGTCACATGAACTCACACGCGCATGTGTAATTGTTGGTATCTGATGAAGTCTTAATGGTCAGTATGACTAGACAACTTACATATGATACGATATGGAAAGTAAGTTATTATCTTACATTTGTTTTCCCCTGTCACATGGAAATTGCAGACCGGCGATCAACATCAAGAAAGTGTTTGACTGAATACTCGTTTGAAATAGCACTCATTTACAGAACTTGATCACTTAGGGTAAAAAAGATTAAGCTGGCCAGTAGTTCCTACTTCCTACTTTCCTATCCATGACACTAGTTATAATACCCGTACACGTACGGGGTTTTAACAAAAGAAAATTTAATTACAGATTTATATATTAGAGGGTGAGTTTATTTAACTTGCATATTAAAAAAATTAATTTTGTGGCATGAAACTTATTAATCAATGTGAAATATTTTACCATAAGAAATGTTTTGTTCATTTTGAAGATCATCATAGATTTAGCATGAATTAAAGTTAAAAATAAGCATCTATAGTGAAATATCATCTATAGTGTGATAATAACTTAAGTAGAACTCAAGAACTTTAAAAATGAAAAGTAAGCATTTATATTGTGATAAGTAGAACTTTGTATGTCAAAAAAGTTGTAAGTGTTATAAATATATTTATTATGTATGAATATTCATCATTATGTGTTGTTAATTAGTATTTAATTAGTACTTAATTAGCTAGAGTTACACTTCTTAGACCCTTATAAATAAAGGACACATTGTAGTCATTTGTACAACACTCAATAAGAATCATCTCCTTTCCCCTCAATCTCTCATTCTCTACATTTCATAGCACGTTATCAGCACGATAGTCTCAAGAAAGAGATAAAGATAAAGAGATGTAAAAAGAGATGTAAGTATTATTGATGTGAATGTCAATGATTAAAGAAAAAGAAGTAAATTGGATGATCTACAAAAGTTCATAGTTTGATCGGTAAAGGTATTGTGTTATAATCCATCTAATTATATTCAAGTATAATTACCATCGTCAATTTTAGATTTCCTATCATGTGCTATAATATTATCATGAGAAAAGTGCAAATATGCTCCCTGTGGTTTCTCAAATTTGCAGATTTGCTCCTCAACTTCACGAAAGTGCAGGTGGCCTCCCCAGTTTGAAACTTTCATTGCACTCGTGCTCCCTGTCAGGGAGCACGAA
>BQNB010090129.1:0-27227 GCA_026074375.1 Tanacetum coccineum | reverse complement strand
GAATGTCCAGTTATCTAAGTGACTATTTTGGTAAATGGTTTTCTATTACATAAATATTCAGTTATCTAAGTGACTATTTCGCACTTTTTTTACAAAACTTTTTAAAAAAAATTTGTACTTTTTAAAAACTAAGATTTTTAAAAATACGAAATTTTTAATTTTTTTTTTTTACAAAACTAAGATTTTAAAAAGTATGAAATTTTTTTTTTTAAGTTTTGTAAAAAAAATTTAAATTTTTCCACGAATAATAACTTAAAAAGTTAAATTTTTTAAAATTTAAAAAGTACAAAAAAATTTATTTATTTTCAAAAAATTAAGATTTTAAAAAGTACGATTTTTTTTTTAAAAAAAATATGTAAAAGTACGAATAATAATATAAAAAAGTTATTTTTTTAAACAAAATTAAAAAACAAACAAAAACTAAAAAGAAATATTTTTTTTAGACAAAGGTTCATGATACATCTCTGCAGCAGCAAAAAGACAACAATACCCTCCTTTTAGACCCTCGTTAATATTTAACGTAAAAAAATTTGCACCGTTAGTCCAAGGGATGTATCGTGCCTCAAACATTGACGGAGAGATGTGTTTTGGGCAAATTTTTAACGAGGGACGTGAGACAGTTTTTTGAGAAATCACAGAGATGATTTTTGAACTTCCCCCTATTTTAAAAGCTCAAATCCCCATAAACCTCGATGCGTCCGGTGCCAAACATGTAGCCCATGTATAATACGATAGAGAAATTTTAGACTCACATAATTTTTACAATAAAATATCCATGCATATAAATGTCACTTGATGGAAAGTGAAAAGTAAAAAAGAGAAAACTTCATGCAACATATTTGGCCGCACATGTCATATGTCACATGTATATGTAGATTTTTTTTGAATGAATAGTTGGGTGGCATGATAGCTAAGCCATATTTCCTTTAATGGAAGGCCCTCTGTTCGAGTCATCCAAACATTTCTTTTATTTAATTTTAACTTTCTTTTATTATTATTGTCAAATCTAATTAAATGATTATTGATAAATTTCATCTATCAACAAATATCACACACATTGAACAGTACGTGCACTCATTCTTATTAGTTATTAACACAAAATTGAAGAATTTAATTAATACTTCATCTTTAACACTAAAATAAAGAACTTAAACAATTTTTAAGATGTTGCCAAATAATACTAGTATAAAGATGATTTTAAAAAGATACTAGCCAAGAACCCGCGTTGTGCGGCGGGATTCCTTGCTTCACTGGACAGGAAAGTACTTTCAAGTGACTAAAATGAAGGATTCGTTGTATTGCTTTAGGTAAAAAATAACGTGTGGCTCACCATTTTTAGATTATTAAATAATTAAAAAAATATATGGAAAACCAATGAAAACCAACCCACATGGGTTGGGTTTTATGAAGGCAGGATTTTTGGGACTAAGTGATGTACGGAAAACCAAAGTGGACAAACCAAACGTCAGTTTTTAATCCTAATCCTAATATTTTATTCTAACCCCTCAAACCAAACTGCCCCTTAAGATTATTACTAGGGATAATTCCATTTCTGGCCTAAAATCCAAACCCAAAATGCAACCCTAAGCCCAGGAACATCTTTTTCCAAAACTGACCCCGGGCAACTTGGCTACTGGGCAACCATGGAAGAATTTGCCAAGTGTCCCGTATGTGTAAGGTATAAATACTTGATATGTTTTTGGGCAACGTCTACTTTTGGGGCGAATTGTACTTAGGGCAACTGGTTAAAATGTAATTTCACACTAATATTTTATTTCGAAAAAGTCTTACACACAAGTACAATTAACATGGCGCAACTTGTACCGTAGGGAAACCAAACTAATTTTATTGGGGCAACTTTAATAAATATTATCTTTTGTTTGTATATGTAAATATACACACATGTTTTTTATACACACTTTACTGTGTGTAAAAATATTTTTACACACAGTTTCATCATCTCCCTCCCTTCCATCTTCTCCATCTTCATCTTCTCCATCGTCCATCTTCTACTAAGTGTTGCCGACCCGTCATTTTCTCCATCTTCTCCATCGTCCCCAAGTCTTCCATCTTCTCCCCATGAATGCTTCTGTTATTGTAAGCTTTGGCCGGAATTTTTGAACATGAGTATCGCCGGATCCATAATGTGGTATAACAGGGTACGTGATTTCATTTCTTATTTTCAAATTATCAAACCCATTTACGTTGTAGGTTTTGTTGTTGATTTTTGCATTATAGAATTCAAATCGTTTTATTTTAGAATGATGACTGTTTAACGACTTTTAATCAAAAACTTTGCTATTGAAAGTCATAATCAATTTAATGATTATCATTACTCTCATATGTTATATTATATAGTTATTTTTACTTTGAATTTAATTAATTTGATTTTGAAATATGTTTTAATTTTTTTGTTTTCAGGACTTAGAATCTAAAGTCATAATCAGGAGTAAATTGAACTACTTTTGGTTAATAAAGCAAAAGTTAGATGCTAATCGACGGAACTTGTTTAGGAGTAGCTGTTTCGGTTGTTGGTTGGATTTATTGTTTTTTGATCATGAACCACAACTCATAGATTATATGCTACGAAAACAACATAAAGTGGATGCTTCTCATTATGATATGCCTCTCATTTATTATACTGAAGGTCATAGTCTGCATTTTGGTCGTCCAGAGTTTGCTCTCATTACTGGTTTGCCTTTTGGCCATGTAAACTTTGGTTTATATACTTCCGGGGAGCTAAAGTTTCGTAATAGAGTTTTTCCACATAAGCTAGGTTTAAGTGTAACAAACTTAGATGTTATTGGTGTTATTGAGGATGAAGAGACATTTCAAAAGCTATGTGATCAAGACTCCATACGTCTTTGTCTTATTTTATGTTTAGAGGTTATCTTTATGGGTCGGTTGTTGACATGCCCGGTGGATGATACCTTGTTCCGGTTGGTTGAAAGTCTAGAAGATTGGAATTGTTTTCCATGGGGTGAGCACATATGGACACATTTATATGACCAAATTCAGAATGTGATAGAAAAGCACAGTGATGAGCACTATTTTGGAATGAAGAGAGATCGAATGTATGTTCCTACGTATACGTTGTCTGGCTTTGTTTTTGCTTTCCAGGTAAACCATATTACGATATATTGAAATATTTTTGTTACTCTGTTAATTTTGAATGTGGATATAAGTTTTTGACTATAAGTTGGTATATTATGTAGGTTTGGATCTTTGAGTCATTTGAAAGATGCAATTGTTGGTGGATTAAAGATCCAAATGTTATACCAAGAGCAGTTGGTTGGTCAAAAAAGTCGATCTTTAACAGATCTGATTGTGGTTACCTTTTTGCAAAGGTTAGAGCAGGTTCATTTAAATAATAGTAATAATAATTCACGCGCAATTTGATTAGTACATCTCATAAATTATGTGTGTAATATAAATAGGAATCGACCACAACTAGTGATATCAGGCCTACTAAAGCTGAGTACGAGTCATCATGATGGATACTTACCAGTTCGTTTTTCGACAAACATGTTCCAAAGGCTCGGTTGTAAACATCATAGCCTGTATGAAACATATCTTGCCAACGTTCGGAGAAAGTCAAGCAAACGAGGTCATTCAATTTCATAAACATCGGTCGGGGTTGTTTTGACGACTCGTATTTAGGTAGGCCCAAAAAATGGATTAAGGATGAAGTTATTAGTCAGCTAAATCTCCGTGTTTTAAAACTTGAGACTTTTATTCAGGTTAAGGATCAAGTTTTGTATTTCAATTTTATACAACTACTAAATATTCTTTTGATGTTTTTAAATAGTATTTGGTAATATTTGTTTTACCACCTTTACCAGGTTCTTGCCTCTGGAGAATAGAAAGAACGAATATGGGGTATAGTTTCTGAATTAGTTGTTTTCATATTTGACATGCATTTTTAGGTTGTTCTTATGTATACTCTATTTTCTAGCAGTTGTTGCAGTTTAAAGACGAATTTTCCAGATTGGGCCGTGACTTTATGAATTCATTGAATATCTTATTTGAGGAATTGAGTCAGCCACTTTATACAGATGAAAATCTTTCTAATGTAATAAACATGAAGTTTGATAATTTTACGGCTAATGATTTGGCAATATCTAATAATGATTTACTTATTAATTACATGATTATCTTGTTGAAGAGGAATTAAGATTGTGTTTGGAAGCTGAAGAACGTATGCATTTGGAACACGAAAAGAACATTATAGAAGAACAGAGGTTTAGGGTCAATGAGGCTAAGAGGATGAAGTTGGAAGAAGAAAAACGGTTGGAGATATCGGAGTTAAAAACAAAAAGGCGGCAAGAGTTTATGAATTCAACTCATGTGAAAAGCATATTGGGAAAATTAACACATACAAAGGGGAATCAAGTGAATAGGTATGCTTGGGATAACAAAAAGCCACTGTAAGTTGGGTTATGAAAACAAACACGATAAACGTAAATCGATCTATCTTTGGCGGCATTTGCTTAAAAAAGTGACAACCTTAGGTTAGGCGATTAATGTCATCATTATAACGAGCACCATTAAAGTTGTTCCCCTTCTATCATTATTTATTTTAGCCGCTTATATATACTTATAATCTTTGTGTAGGATCTTTCACGCTCGTTTCATTCATTAGACACAGTTTGGTTGACTCCATATATCCAATGATTTATTAGTCGAGAAGGAAAGATTAAGTGTAAGTTTCCATGGAGCGATGATTACACGATAGGTAGGAATTTCTGGCTAACATTAGTTTGCTTAGACCCTACTTGAAAAGGATGGCTAAGTGAAGAGGTTAGTATGATTACAAAAAACTAATTAAACTTAATTTTAAATATAAACTTAAAGCCTATGGTATTTATAACGCTAATTTTATTCTGTCATTAACAGCACATGACTTTGTGGGTCGATTATATATGGCATTGGAGACCTTGATATGCTAATGGCCTGATGGTCGCTGGTTAATTTGTTCAATACTTCTGCAAAATAGGCACCGCCTATCCTTGTTTATATGCACAATGGTGATAAATATGTCACTCCGTGGAGCGATGTTGATCAGGTAATAGTTGACGCTTAATTGCGTTACAATGTTTATTTATGTACTTAATCCAATTGTGCAATCCTAAGAAACATTGTAAACGTTGTAGGTATTTTTGCCTATTAACGAAGCGGCTCATCATTGGTGTCTTGCTCACTTTGATATACTTTCCGGATTGGTCACTTTCTATGATAGTGGAGACACTTATGACTATTGTGTCTTTGATTTGTATGTCCGTGTTCGGGAATGTTTATAGGTACATTTTGTATTATAATTTTATTATATTGTTTAGTCCTGTATGTTTTGTTATACTTCCTAGGTTTTACTTAATCTTTAAAGTATCATATTTGAACTAAGGCAAACTAAAGTATCCACAAACTTCGAATTGACCTCTAGTGCATCATAGGGAAAGGGGAAAGTATCCACAAACTTGTAATTGAACTAAGTTTAGTTCCATTCTATTTGTTTCTAACTATTTTAGTTCAAGTAAGTACACTAAACACATTAGCATTGATTATTGAATTAATATTAAAATTGATACATCAGGTAAGTACAACCTCATTTCATACCTTCTAATCACAATTAATGATTTTTGTCATTTTCCTACTAGTCATACTTACCACTATTGACCCAATTTACTTATTATTTAATTAATTTTATTTATACTATATATGCCTTTGCTTACCATTCTTTCCACTAAACAACCTATTCTTAAACTAGTCTTATTTTAATTCACTCTTAAACATACTAAAATGTATACCTTATAGATAGCTAGTTATGCAAATCCGTAGTAGATGTACAATAGGAAATGATGATAAGTTGTTTGAGATTTGACATTAAAAGGGAATTTTAGGGCTGTTAGGGAACTTATAAAACGTTGTCAAGTGTTGAATTTGCGTTGTCAAGAGAGGCGAGAACAAATGATTAAAGATGCAACCCTTTTTGCATTTGTCAACTGTTCTTGCTGAGTCGTACAATTTTCTAAAAGAGCTTCAGGATTATGAGTTGGAGAAATGTAGGCATTTTATGAAATCAATAAGTGAAACTCAACTAAAGGTCTTGAAGAAAATTCTCTTTCATGGCTTAAAGATGCGCCGTCAGTATTGATTCCTGTCAGGTTATGTTTTTGTGCTCATTATTTTCATATGTCAAAATTCTCTTTTGTGTTCTACTGGTTAACTTTTTCTTTTGGGATTTTAGTTTATGTTGTGATGGTGTCACTTTATGGTTGAACTTGTAATACATTATGTTATTCAGCAATGAAATAATTTGCAGTCTTTCTATCTATTTTATGGTCTTCCTTTATGTTCAATAGTCAATTTTGTTTAATGTTAACTATTAACTATAAATTTTACCAATGCAGTAATAACAACAACTGACTATTAGTGATTAATAACTTATAGGCACGCCTTCCAGGTATTCTAGGAGCAACTAAAGTATTTGAAAAGAAAGGAATAGATCCTACTGATTATTCCATAAGATTTAAGCTTGCGGACCCTGTTCCTAAACAGGGTGGTATATTTGGTGATTGTGGTGTTTGGGTTTGTATTTTTTTTTATATCGTTGGCCATCGTCATGGTTTTTGGATGTTGAAGAATCTCATGACGCTGCCTCCTGGCATATCGTTGAGAGATTGTTCTGTCTCTTTTCCTATATTTTTTTCATAAATAATTGATACATTTTAATTTTAATTTGTAATTTAAATATTCTTTTACAAATCTCATTCTAATCTATGTAAATTTGATTTTAATTCTTTAATTTATTAGTGTCTCTTTTTCATTAATTTAAATTAGTTGTAAACACTAAATCCCAATAAACAAAGCACAAGCATAGTATAACTAACCAACTGATTAATAACTTGAATACGTAAACATAAATTAAAAACAAAACAACCCTAGAAATTTTTAGCATTCTGACCAAACTCTTCTTTTTTAAATGTCCTTAACTGAGTCTTGAAGATCTTGAGCATAATATCATCCAGCAGTTTCATATCCTGGGCTTGTTGCTCCCTGAAAAAGGCAACACTTCTCACCATTCTAGGGTCCTTGTGATGCTTTGCTTCTTTTATGATCTCCTGCCTAGTACTTAGACTAGTATGGACTTCCGTAGCAACCTCCAAAAGTCTTCTAGCAATGCCGTAGTCCCTTTCAACCTCTCTATCCATCATCACTGTCCACATCATGGGCAGGTTGGCAGAGTTTGATGCAGCATGTAGTTCTCCAAGAGGGGAGTGGTTCATTTTTTTCACAGTTTTTTTATTTATAGGAGATGAATATGCCGGTATAGAACCCACCTATATATACTATATAAAAAGAACCGTTGTGTCTATATATATTAGTCGCGTTTCCTCCTTTTTCCAAAAGGGCATTTCGAGTTGTAAATACCTCTTTGTTTACTTGTTAAATGGTTTGACATAACCATCTAATTAAAAATAAATGACCATTTAAGTTAAAACATGTAAAATTGTTAATTGTAAATTTTCCCCATTTAATTGATTTGATTGTTACACCGGCCTTTTGAGTACCCCTATGTAGGATGCTTCCAAGTTGTGATTATAACCACAAATGCACAAACTTCTCTTTATAAACCAGTCAAACTAACTTAACCAAACCAAGTTCTAAGTATATTTATACTTAACAAACATTATTGGTAATGGCATCTTCTGGATCATATAAGAAACTTGTCCCAAAGTATATCAAATTTATCGTGTTGGAAAAAATATCAGAATGCAAGCGTTCTATTAACTGTATTGTTGGTTGAAATTCATAATGCAACTAGTCATTTAGAGCATCTCAATGGCATGATTGAGATGTTGGAAGGTGTGCATTTTACCTTGGAAATTTATGACAACGTTTGGTGTTTAAGGGAGATGGTTAAGTCTGGGAACAAAAAGCTCTTGGATTGAGAAACACCCTTGTTGTTGCCCGAGGAAAGATATCAGGGTCAAGGGAAAAGTGTCTTGGGAGATAGTATAGAGGAAGCAATTATAATCTCACATGAAGGAAGGGATTCAGGGTCTTTGTGTTTTTGGGTTGGTCACTATTGTATTAGTTGTTTGAATATGTGGTGGTAGTTCTTTTGAAGTGGGTTTGATGTGTATTTATGTACTAGTATTTGGTAATCAGTTTGGTGAAAGAATGTATGATCTTTTGTATCCCTTTTGTATCCCTTCCTGAATATGAATGTTAAAGCAAGTTGTTTTCTATAAAATTAAAATCATTGTATGGTATCTGTTTTTTTTAAACCTTGAATGTCTAGGAGTTTTGCATGTTCATAGTGAAGATATATTATAGTAGCAGATTTGCAAAGGGTGTGTTTTGCATGTTCATAGTGAAGATATATTATAGTAGCAGATTTACAAAGGCTGTGTTTTGATTATGCAAAGGCCGTGTTAGGACTACTGGACAACTATATCATTTGTAACCTAAGGGGACCACAATTTGTAACTTGGAAAAATAATGTGTGGTTCAAACCCCACCAACACGACCCATCTCTTCTCTCTTCAAACGAACGGTTTGGATCTACACAATGACATTCCTTGTCTTTTAACTGGAAATGAAAGCTAATTAAAAAGGTATGTTAGATCTTGTCCCCTCTTTAATAACACTACTACTTTTATTTAATATTTTTGTAACATTCCAATTAGGGTTTTATTATTATTTATTTGGTTTATCAAATATTAAACATAGGGTTTGCTTATTTATTAAATTGACACGTAATGTTTATTTAATAATTGAATTGTAATGAGGTTTATGATTGAATGGTATTTAGGGTTTTGGTTGTTATTCATATTATTGAATATGTAATTAGGGTTTTATTGATCGTATTTGTAGATGATTTGCTTGTGTCCTTGAATGAAGTTGTCTTTAAAATACACAAAATCGGGTATTTGAGCTGGATCCTCTAAAGGTATGTTTATGGATATAGTTTCTAGTATTTCTGCATTTCACCTGTGATAGCGGATTATATTCCTGGCATGCTAAATTGGAATTTTGCTAGTATAGTGAAAACAAAATAGGCTTTGTTTTACTGTACCAAACAAATCACTTGAAAAGGGTTTAAGTTATTCACACTTGATAAAGATGGTCACATTCATTCTTTGATGATGCTGTACGTAGAGGGAAAAATTCACTTGTAATGTTACTCATAACGAAACAGGATCTTTAGTGGATGTTTTATTTAAAAAACCAGGGTTTGGTTAGAAGAGGGGATGTTCCTGGCGTTTGCTCATAGTTTAAGTCCTTTTAGCACTAGGATTAAACGGAAATGTTCATATAAGACAATAAGGAAAGTGGGAAGAAAAAAACTCAAGGGGGAAGGAAAAAATGGTGGATGATGAGCCTTTAGGTAGAAAGTTGTTAAAGACTAGTCGCAAGGGAAAGGAAAAAATGGATGAATTCCCTGATTCGACACCTATTAAGGAAAGAAAGTATTATGATGATCGTATAGGTAGAATGTCAATGCAGACATTTTTGAATAAGTTTGGGATGTGAATTCCCTCGGATTTGACACTACTAAGGAAAGAGAGGTTTATGATGAGGCGTGGGTGAGTGGCGTAAGTTGAAACTCAATTTAGGAAAAGGCATAAAGGGGGAAGAAAATAATGGCTGAAATTCTCGGTACACCGCTAATGAAAAAAGGTGGTTCGTTTACCCAATTACAGAGAGCCATATTAATGGTAGAAGCTAAAAATGGTTTGAGGTTTGCAGGATGTTGGTCTTAGTTGAAGATGAATTAAAACATGTCTTAACATAATGGATCTTGGGACAAAACTGTACGATCAAGCACAGATGTCATAGTGGTTTCAAAAATGTGAAGGTGTGTAAATTAACTTGCTAATCTAAATGAATTCCAGTTAAATATCCATGTTGCCTTTACTAACTTTAAAATGTTTATAAATTTAAAATGCAGGCTGAGTCTTTTTAATGATTACACATCCATGTTGCTAAAGTCCTGCTGCTACTTCATCAGTTCAAGATTTTGGACTTCTTGATATCTTTCAAATTTTAATGGAACAAACTTAGTTGTTTATTTGTTTCCTGATTTGATGTTAAAGATTGTATGATGTTTTTGCAAGAAAATTTATAAGTATTTGTAATATTTTTATTGTCCTTTATCATTTCTGAGTTTACACTTGTTGTTTTCTGCATTAGGACAAAAAGACCAGGATTATATATACATTAATCTGCTTTTATGAAAAATTAGTATTTTCCATTCCATACTCACTTCATACCATAACGAAGACTTTGATGTATAAAATGTTTGTAATCCAATAAGGTTAGTGTTAGTCTTGAAACATTATCACTTGTACATGATTAGCCCACATTTTACCTTTATGTGGAAGGCCAATGTACTTAAATGTAAACAATCACTAATACTCCATATATCAAAGCACCACAGCTTGGTATTACCACTAAAGCAAATAAGTACAAAGTAGATAATTACAGCTTGGTATTACCACTAAAGCAAATAAGTCATAAGTAGAGATATCTTTTTTGTTTACAAGAGTGCATAAGTACAAAACAAGTTTGGATGATTGGTCTTAGGAACCAACAACAAATGTCCTTTTTCTAACCCTATTTATGCTGATTTTGCTAGGTTATTATTCGAATTATGTTTTAGATTTTGTGTAACTGATGCGTTCATATTGTTTGATTATGTGTAACTTTTTTTAACTTACATGACAAATGAACTAGCTGAAAATTATTTTGTGTTTGAAGTTCACTATGATGGTGTTTTCAGTTAATACCCTCTAAGGTATGAACATGGGAAGACCTTAAATATAAAGTTAAGTAAGTCAAACAAGATGCTTTTCTCTAAGATGCTAGATATGTTGTCACCTACAAATGTAGGAATGTCAGATTTGGGCCCATCTTGTATATTCTCTTAGATGCAGCTCTATAGGTTGAAAGTTACAATTGTTGAAGATGATGGTGTATGAAAAAAAACACTTTATCGTTATAGTTGAAAAGTATGGATAAGTTTAACTTGTATATTGCCCATATCCCTAAGAACTTAGCAGAATATTATTTTCAAAATTTGACTTTAGATGCGTCTGAGATGGGAAGAAGTAAAGTCTAAGTTAAATGTCATTGAAAAAAGAAAGGCTATTTACCTGCTTCTGCTATGTCTCCCCATGAATTGTTGACATGGCCCAAAACAGATGCTGGTTCACATTACAAGAACTCCCCCTATTAAATCAAGAAGAAAAGGTATTGAATTCCCATGTATGAATCTGTTTGGGGATTTTTTGCATTGTGACAGTGTAGCTGATGAGATAGTATTGACATGTTAATTGGATATATGCGAAGTGCTTGTCTATAGATGGTCCCATTAGATGTTGGACAGGTCCTAGTATATTGGTGTGATTTGGTACATTAATGTGTTGGTGAGAACGGTGATTCACTTCCAATTATGGTTCAAGGAAATGTTTTGTTTTTTCAAAAATGTCTGAATTAGATGATGTTGTCCCTCTGCTAATATACATCAATGCCTTTATAGTTGATGAAAGAAGGGTAGAAATAAGGTTAGTGTACTAGAAAGTCAGATGTGACACAATTCAAAGACTTTTAGGATAATTGGAAAGGTTTTGGGAAAAGAAGTGATGTGGAGCCAATATCGGTAAGGTTGGGTGGTGTACTAGTTTGAATGTGCATGTGGTTGATGAAGTTTCACAGGTTACGAAACAAGGATCACTGTTAGCTGGATCCTCCAACACAGAGGATAAATATCTAGGATCAATGTCATCTGGATCCTCCAACACAGACGATAGAGATTTGGAAAAAAGTAACTAGGTAACTTTTTATGTTTCATCGCATCTTCCCTTATAAGTATAGGTATGGTTCATTAAAAAACTTAATATTATGTAATCTTCGTTGTAAAGATGATGGTAGTTGTGCACAAAGTATATATTAAGTACAGTCTGTTGTCGTTATATGTATGTTGTGCACAACAATTACCATCAACTTAGTGTTGTATGTACTTCTGCATATTTTGTAATCTAAATTAAGAAGCACATCTTTTGTTACTTAAAATTTTTTAAAGGTTTTTAAAAAATAAAATTACCCATGAAAGTTAGGGAAAATTTGGTATAGTTATTATATCAAACTACATTAGGTTAAATCGAATTTAAAAGGCTTTAACCATACAGTAGTTGAAACTACAATAACACAAAGTAATGGACCACCTAGTTTACGAAGTTGTTTAGAGTTAGCCACTGCGACAAACCGTTGATGTGCAGGTTTTCTAATTCAGTATTATGCTGATAATAATGTTACTTGGATGTATGTATTCCGTTATGGAAATTTGTAACGTGTTGTGGCTCATACATCTGGTACTGTTCATAGACATTATGATTTCCATCATGGTGTGTCTCACTCCGATAGTTGTTTCTTTGACTAGATTTTGCCTGCTGTGTAGACTTCTGTTTCTTTGTAACCATGTTCTGTACATTACAACGTAAGTATCTTTAATTGTTACTAATAACAAAATATAAAGTATCTTTTATTATATTGAATACTTACTTGCTATTTTAGGTAAAGGTAAACTACGAAGAAGTTTCGGTTGTGTCTTTGACACTCCACACCGTCCACATTTTGATAATTGGTCCCTCCCCTTGTGAACGAATGCGATCTCTGTTTTTAGGTCTACCAGACTGTTTCTTACCCATATCAGGTGGCAATACTTGTTGGATTTCATTAGGGATTTCCCAAGTAGAAACATCTGTCACAGGAAAAAACAATCATGCGTATGTACCCTTAATTGTTTTATTCAAAAACCAAGGTTTTGCCAACTGGTTGACAGAAGTTAAACCCTCAACTCTAGCCACTGCACAAACGTGACCACATGGTAACCTCGATAACTACCATCCGCGACACGTACATTCACCTTTATTCAAATAAATTGTATGTATTCCTTGGTTTCCCCAAACCTGATACATGTCGTTCTTTAAGATCCATCTAACACTCCAATTTGAGCTCTTTAAGTATCGGTACTTTATCTTTGCACTTGCCCATGGTGTAAGTTCGTCATCCGGTGTATCTAACATTTTAATTTTGACAAGGTAAGAAAAAATATGTTTCATACTATTTTGAACTGAATAGTTAGTAATAAAGATTACTTTTCTACACCATTTATATTTTTGTCGGACGTTTCATATTACGTCTTGATGGATGTTGTCTAAACCAATCCATTTGGGACGTTTTTGGAATTTTCCTCACTGGTTTTTGTTTAATCATTTATTGATTCAATGAGTTCAGTTTTGATGTCATATAGTTGTATCTATTTGCAGGTCACTTTGCCGAGGACCTTTCTCATACCTACTTGCTTCAACTAGTTTTTGGTGTGCATCATGTCGCACAACATGAATATCAGTCATAAGTTTTTCAAAATCCTAAACCGTGTATGCTTTGCATGTCTTCCAGTATAACTCCTTATACTTATCACTTTTCATACCGCAATTCATCATTAAATGACGACAACAATAACCATGAAACGAGTTAGGAAAAACAGTGTTACATGCAAGTGTAATTTCATAATGTTTGTCGAATATTATTGTTAAATTTGGTACTTTACCTATGCACTCTTTCAGCCTTTTCAGAAACCATGTCCACGACTCACCGGTTTCACCTTGCGACACACCGGTGGCAATAGGTATAATCTGATTGTTTCCATCCATGCCAACAGCCACAAGATTTGTTCCTAAGTAAGTCCCTTTCAAATGTGCGGCATCAATAATAATCAACGACCTTATATAGCATAAGAAACTCTTGATCTATTACAAGATTAACGTTTAAAAGTCATTGATGATATAATAATAAATTACAGAGAATATAATAATAAATTACAAACACAAATCATTTAAAAACACCCGTGTTAATGTTTTCCCTCTTATAAATATATGTTGTTTTACTATGAGTAAATGATAACTGGGCAACTTTGTGATAAAATTGTACAACTAAGCAACATATGTAATCCCTTTTTTTGAACAGCGATTGAATCAGAATTTATCATAAACCACAGGGACTATATTTGCAAATATTTTAAAAACAACTTTATTTACATCTATAACCGATCAAAAGCTAAAATAGATGAAACCAAAAAGTTCATGTCTGGTCGTGATCTTCATTGGCAATTCCCTAACCAGACTGAGGAAAGACAGGAAAAACCCAATTGGAACATGTACTACCCAAAGCAAAAAATAGTCTCAAGTTGTTGGGGTTGGTGCCACATCAAAATGTCAAGATCTTATGCTCTTGCAATCATTAAGGACCCACTAAGGAAGATGTTTTTGGGTTTAAAACTCCAAAAAAATAAGTTGGATGTCATGTGTATGCGAATAAGGTAACCTCAAAACCTTTTTTTGGAATGTTTGTAATAACTATTAAGTATTTAAGTTATGTTTTGGATGGTTTCTGATAAACAACATATTTTTTAGAACATTAGAATGTAAAAGAATAGCCAAATAATCATATATATAATGTAAAATAGGTAAATAAAAACGTAAATAGCCATTTTAGAATATGCTTACCGCAACACCGAACCCTATGAAACATATCTTAAAACGTCCTTCATCGTCTGTAACAGTGCCTTCATTTTCCCACTTTAAGTTATAACAATAAAAAGGCAAGCTGGAGCAAATGATTCAATAAGACGTTCCTTGAGTTGTTGCCAATGCCAAGTTGTCTTACCGTCCAAAACCTTCCTGTACTGAAAATTGTATACATTGCATTCCAGATTAAATTAACATCATAGGTGAAATGTCCTTTGGTGGTATACCCTTTTAATCCAAAATTTTGATACTATTAATTTACTCAACTCAATTTGAAAAAAGATTTCTATGATATGGATTGAATTGGGTCTTAGAACATGTATGATTGTCGTTTATGTTTGTTATTCGCCATCTAGTACATTTCTTAATCCTACGACTGAAGATGTACCAAAAACAATCTGGTTGGACACATTCCACGCCATACCGTTCAGTACTCGATTTAAGAACTTTACATTGATACCCTTCCCTTAAACATTTAATAGCTATCTCATAGATGCACGCTTCCTTGTCATCAAATGTATAATGTTTGGTGAATTTAACTCTATGCTTTGACTCACTAACTAGTGTAGGTGCATGGGGTGGGAATGGAACAAACATAAGTGGGTTTTTTTCTTTCCATTGATGAATAAAATATGGGTTTTGAAACACTGGAACATTTAGATCTATGTCTACAGGTTTTGTATATGAAGACTGAGTTACTTGTATGGTTGATTCACCTAGTTTGATGTATACTTTTTTGACCTCTTGTCCAGATACTTCATTCACAAAATAACATACATCATCGTCGTCAATTATGTTGATGTGGTTAGAACTAATGTTGTAGGATAAACATATTTGGTTACCATCAGCAAGCTTGAACTTCTTCACATAACGAACTAGATTCGAGTAATTGACATCATTTGGGACTAACACACGGTATTCTAATTCTTCATAAACTAAAAAGACCTTGAATTTGAGAGAAGTCATTTGGTTTTGTTTTTCATGTAATACAGTTCTTAAAGCTCATGTATATATAGAAGTTAATGTAGCAAACCAATATTGTACAAGTATTAAAGTTTGGAGTTAAACACATTCACCTACCAGTGCCTCTTTGGTTCATTAACCGGAAAATACACCTATTACAAAAAATATAGTTATAAATTTATGTACTTAATGTACAGGTAAGGTGAGAGTTATAGATGTAAACATTTTTTACATACAAACCTTCTCAACATCTCGCCACGTAACTGGATACCTTACGCCGTTGGAATAACAGTCAATCATATTTCCACCTAGGGTGCATGGTAAAAAATGAGGGCTTACCATGGCCCAATCTGCGTCGGGTTGTCGAATACACCACATGAGATCCACCCATAAATCAATGTGCTGCGTAGTATTAAATTTTTTTTATTACATAAACAATTAAGATTAAATACATATGCTTAGCCATTCAAAAAATAACTTACAGAGTCTATCAACCACCCTTGTTTACTCTTGTCTAGACAGGCTAACACTAACCAGAATTCTCTATCAACAGGAATGTCTCGATAGCCCTAAGGAAACCGATAGTTTGGCGGATCTTTCATTTGTAAATATTCAATCAAACCATCCGGCAGACTTACCTTATCCTTTTTGAAATTGTGCGGCCTGGACAGTTGCTAAAGGGAAAAAATATCATTTGAGTATTTTTTATCAAGTTCTAAATGGATTGGCAATTTCTTAAAAACAACAGACAAACCTCTACAAACACTTCCATTATCATTAATTGACCTCATTTTAGGCTGTCCAGAAACATCCTGTATACAAAATTTCAATATTTGTAAGACAATTTTGATATTATAGAAGGAATAGTTAGAAATGAATTACGTACTGTACCTCTTCAAAATCAGGGGGTAGAATGAAATCGCAGTTGACACTCCTGGATATACTTTTAGTTGGGACTGGAGTAGTAGGTGGTTGTTGACCAAACGGGGATTCAAGTGCCATAGCCAGCCTCTTCTTTCTCTCTTTAGCAGACCTTAAAACATAGTTTGTTTTCATATCAGACTTCTTCCTCTCTTTTTTTGACCTGGGCAAAAACACTAGCTAAGCAAGGTTTGTAATCATCTGTAACCACATTGACATAGTCTGACTTGTTACTTTGAGCCTGTTATTCAAAAGTATATATTACTAATTTAATTAAAAATAATAGATAAATACACATACGAGTAAAACCAAGTAAATAATATATGACCTTAACAGTATCAATCAATTTCTCCTCTTGTTCGTCTACATTCATATCATCTAAAGAAACCTTAGGGAGGCTCTCTTCATCGTTCAACACATCCATGAAGTCATCGGCAAATTCATTCTCCTGATATAATTAACTTAAAGAGTTAGAAAATAATATAATATTTAATGAAGTATGTGATTTAAAATTCAAATATATATATATATATATATATATATATATATATATATATATATATATAAACAATATCAGCAGTCTGTATGGTCATTCGGTTTAGCAACAGAACATCACATGATCATCATGTTGTAGGAAAATCAATTCCTCCGGGATTATTGTTCTGGTGCACATCAAAACTTCTATTAGGGTTCAAAGTGGAAGGCTCACAGTGTTGGAGGAATAACCTTCTTGCCTTGGTCAAATTCGCACACCTTCACAGGCAACTTGAATATAGAAACGTTTACCCAAATAATGTATTCAAGAATATAAATTGCTTCGTGAAAACATTATACAACGGTTTATTTTTTAAAATAATTATTTTTCGTGGTTTTTAAACTATCGCCGAGTATATAGATTGATCCTAAACATCGATTCTTTAGCAGGAAACAACATTTCCTTCTTATACAGCATTCGGCGCAACTTCATTTTGATAATCCCAATAGAACATGGCAACTTCGGAATTAAGCAAATCAGGAAGAGAAACACTAATGGCCTCGCTCTTGTCAAGGACATATAATTGTAGTTCCATTGTGGGAAAAAATTATACAAGGAAATAAATTGAGTTCTAAAAATTTACAATATAGGTTCGTACGAACCATGGGGTCATTAAAAGAAACAGTTTTGCTAGGTGATAAGCATTATCACTAGCGGTTGGATATCAATATGCCATCTCCCTTGTCAATTTCCATACCAGCAACGGCAACTTCGGCTAAATGCATATCAGGGAACCAGAGCAAGTTGACTGAATTCACTACATATATTGATGATGTGGAAAAATATTATACAACTCAAATTAAATTAGTTTTGCTAATATTATAAGATATATGTTGATTCAAACCATGAGGTCAATTCCTTGGTTGACATCATTATCATTGGCGTTTGGCATATCATGACCAGAAATATTTGATTGTAATTTAAAATATAAAATTTGATTGATGAAACCATTACAAAAGTACACAAATTGAATTTCAAATAATATATAATAACGGTTGTTACGAACCATGTGAGCATTACAAGAAACCGTTATTCCTTGGTTGACATCATTATCATTGGCGTTTGGCTGATATATATTCTCATCTGCCTTGTCAATTCCCATACCAGCAGCTAAAACTTCGACATTATGCATCTCAGGACAAGAGGTATTTGACTGTAATTAAAATAAAGCAAGACATTGGTGAAAAACAACAGAAAGTTAAAAAAAAATGTATTTATATACTATATGATTTAGGTTGCTGACACGCACACTAAACTAATTAGACGAAACACCAATTATTTCGTTTACATCATTATCTGCATTTATGAATTGCTAGTAAAGCAAAGCCAACTTCATCATTGGCATTTAAGGACTTAAAGCAACTGCTTGTAATTCAAAATATATAATTGATTAGTGTCTGATTTGTAAAAGTTACAAAATACACCTAGAAAATAGTATGATATAGGTTGATACATACCATGTGATCATTAGCCGAACAAGATAATCCTGTGTTTACAGCATTATGATTAGAGTTTCGGCTATCATTGTTCCTAGCTGGATTATGAATTCCAGTACCAGCACAAGCAACTTTGGGATTGTCAACCACATGACGAGAACAAGTTGACTGTAATTCAAAAATATATAATTGATGGGTCACAACAATATAAAACAAATCAATTTTTAATACAAATAACTTATGATATAGGTAGATACGAACCAATGGATGATTAGCCGAAGTAGTTAATCCTGGGTTCACAGCATTATGATTACCCTTTGACCTATCATTACAAGGTATAAAGTTGTCATTCAAAATTCTCTCTAATTTTGCAATCCTTGTATCATCAACCTTGAGCAAAGCAACTTCCTTTCTAAGAGCACGAAGTTCATCAAGAACATCAGCTAACGATGGCTGTTTATCTTGTTGATCTTGTTGATCTTGTTTATCTTGTTTATCTTGATTACACTCATGATTTTTATCACCACCAACTGAATCCACAAAACCATCTCCCCCTTCCAATAAAAGCACATCATTGTTTCCATTCCCTGAGACAACATTGTCGTTCAAATCAAAATAATTGTTTGATACGTCACCACCAATATCATCTTCAGAAACATTCATGTCTAAGTCAACCAAACCATTGATATATTCAATACTTGCTTTAAACCATTCGGTCTGCTGCTCTACAGGAGTTGCATAAAGTTCCAAGTTTGGATTCGAATCCTAACAAATTATAAATAAAATAGCTTAATTTAATATTAATGAGTAAATATACATAAACTAAAATAAGGTAGTTTGTGGGTTTACCGGTCCAAGAAGACCATTATAATCATTTTTTCCAAACTTGGTAACATTTGACCATGCAAGAGCACGCGGTAACACGTTATCCTTCTTCGACCACCATTTTATGCTGTTTGGTATTAACTCTCCAAAAATCCATATCTAAAAAGATTCATTCAAGTATATTAGCTGCTATTTATAAGAAACAAAAGATAATTATAAAAGAGAATTCAAAACAAATTAAAATTACTAAATGAAAAATTACTAACCTTGAAAGCCAAAGGAAAACCATATAGATTATATGTGGGGTAGTAATCTGGATTTTGCTTCTTCTTATCCAAATGAAACGCCCTATGGTCAGCTGCAACATTCACCGTCCTTTTATAAAATTTGACCCACATGTATTCACCCCAAGGATAATCATTCCAACATCACAAAAATCGCCTCAATGACACTAAATGGCCTAGGAATGCAATTATATTGTTCTCCTTACCCATAAACACTAACTCAACAACAAGTAGGAGACAAACCCTTACCGCATCCATGTCGGACATACCTATCCATGTTTCTGTATGCCTAAGAACTCCCAAAAGTTCTAGCGACTTTAAATTCAACACACCTTTTTGGTAATTTTTTCTGGAAATAAACGTTGGCAAAAAGGACTAGATTTGGAATATTTTTCTAACACTTTACCAAATCGAAAATCAGTCATTAAATAAAACTCTTTTCGGCCAAACTGTAACCAATGATCACCAATATGAAATATAAGTGGGGGACATGCAGGAGAAGAAAATTTATAGTGACATATACTAGTGGATGCAAACACATAATGCATCAAATGGTTATCATTGTCGTGCGACAAAATATCCAACCACGGTCCAAATACAATTCTTCTAAATAACCTCTGTCGAGTAGGATTCTTTTTCAAAAGATCTTTCATTTCTTTAAGCAATTTAACACTAGACCTAACAATGATTTTTTACATCAGGTTAAGAATGATTGTAATTGGGTTTTTGGGTTTGAGTTAACCAGAAGGTGTTCATGGTGTGGATCGATAAAGGCGGTAATTGGGATGATGGGTTACGGTTAAGAAATGTTGTAATTGGGTTTCTGGGTTTGAGTAATAAACAAGAAGGTGTTCATGATGTGGATGGTGTTGGGTGGAAGTAGATGTGTGTATTTTGTTTTGTTTAGTGTGTGTATTTGACTAAAATGAATTAGAAATTAATGCCACTAAAAGAAAACTTTACAAGGTACAAATAACTATTATAAAAGTGGTTGTCATGTTGTATAAGTTGCCCATAAGCACAGTTGCATCATTTTAGTAGAAAAGGGTAGTGGTAAAATGACCAAATTGCCCGGTTGCCCCTACATAAGTTGCCTAATAACTAATGGTTTCCCTAAAAACATTAAGGTACATATATCTTACACATATCTTACACATTTTGTCCTTTAATAATAAAAAATGGGACACTTGACAAATTCTTTCATGGTTACCCAGTAGCCAAGTTGCACGAGGTCAGTTTTGGAAAAAGATGTTCCTGAATTTAGGGTTCCATTTTTTGTTTGGATTTTGAGTCATTTTTGAAATTATCCCTTTTTATTTTTATGTTTTGAGGTTTTTAACTTTTTGTTCCTATTCATTTCTTTAATTTTTTCAAGTGGAGCTTATTAAAGTTGCTTGTGAGCCCTTTTACCTTTTCCAAGTACTGAACCATGCCCGATTCTTTGCGTTACCTTAAGAAACCCTTTTATGGTTGGTACAAGCCGTGCTCCACGTTTGCTTGAAGGTTTATTTCACCCATTCGGTCTGCGATCGAAGACCGGCTATTAACGACTTCGCATACTCAGCTTCATTGTTTGTGGCTCAAACCTTAAACCTCATGGCATATGTGAACTCAACCCCTTCTGGGTTGGTTAGTATTAGTCCGGCTCCGGAACCATCTATACAAGATGATTCATCTGTAAAAAGGGTCTAAGGTTCTGGTATTTCCTCCGGTTCCGTCATGGGTACTGATTCGTTGACGGTATATATATAAAATAACACAAATGCAAATCTCAACCAAATGCCCTTAACCAAGGGAAAAAGGTCAAAAGCTACACAAAGAGATTAAATATATAAGAATCAATGATAAAAAGATTTCGGAGAGTATTCCCAGGGGTGTATGTCCCACCGAGGCTGCAATTGAAACGTTTATCCTGGTTTGATGAGAAATTGAATGATGGAAACACTGTATATATTTATAACAAAATTAATTTAATAAAATTTAATTTAATCTGACTGGGAGGAAACTAGTATAGGATAATGGGGTCTTAAAAATTACGGTGATACAAATTAGGTATAAAGGGAAATCCTAAAATTAAATCTAAATTAAATACGGGGAACAGAATCAGGTAGCGGAAACCCAAATACGAAAAATTAAGAAAATAAATGCTAAATTAATTAAAAATCACAATTAACTTCTAATTAACTTAAACTGAAAGAAAAAATAAAGAAAACTAGCAACTTAAAACGGAGGTCGTTTGAATCGCTAAACGAAATGAAATAACGTTAAAAAACGCACCCGGTAATTAAAAAAAAAACGGGTCTAAAACTGAAATTTAAGAAAAATTAAGCCTACACTAAATTTTATATTTTTCCTAGACACTAAATGACAAAAGAAAATTTTATAAAAAAGAAAAATATTTTTTTATTAATTTTTGGATTTTTTATGAATTTTTAAAGATTAAAAACTAATTAAAACTAAGAAAATAGAAAAAGACAAAAAATAAAAGTTATAAAAATTCTGAAAAAATGAAATTAAATAAAGAAAAAGTTAACAATTCTAAAAATATAAAAATGCCCAAATTTTACTGTTTAACTTAAAAGTAATTAAACTAATTAAAATTAAACCTAATTTAATTAATTAAATTAAATAAAACTAACTAAGGCTAACTGTTGGGACTAACAATGAAATGGGATAAGGACAAACGGGGTAACAGGCTATCTAACTACAGGGACTAACAAAGGTAACTGAAAAAGAAAGAATTACACAAATGGTCCCTGAGTTGGACCCCGATTACAAGGTGGGTCCAAACAGCTTATTTTTGAAAACTTATAAAAGCAAACTTATTAAGGGGCTTGAGCTTATCATTTTTTATAAAAGGACTAGAGGCTGAAACCCACTAAATAAGCCAAAAATATAAGCTGAAAATCACAGCAGCTTAATGAGCCTTAATGGCTTTTTTCTCTTTTCTTTTTGGGATTTTAAGCTACAAAATAAGCTAAGACTATGGGAATAAGCTAATAAGGCCAAGGGAGTCTTAATGATAAGCTAAGTTATCTAGAATAAGCCCTAAATAAGCTAGAAATGAAATAAGCTTATGAGACAGTTTTAGAAAGAAAACAGAAAAAGTGCTACTTTAAACCTATAATAAGCTAACTAAATAAGTATTTTAATTAATTTAAGCTTCTAAACCTAATACACCTACCTATAAGCTAAAAGAAAAAGCACTAAAATCCTAATGCTTAGTGTCTAGATAAGCTAGAAAAGAGGGCTTAATCCTGGTGCTCAGCACCAGGGGAGGTACAAACAGTGGCTTAAAGCCCTTTTTGGCTTATCAAAATAAGCTCATATGAGCTTTTTAAACAAAATAAACCAAAAACAGATTAATAAGGGATGTAATTAAGCTTATATTCAAAATATGAGAGCTTAAGGCTTGGTTAAAGCTGCTGATAATGTGGCTAGAAAATGGGTACTTTCAAAATGTATGCACACAAACCTTATGACTCATACTTGGTCAAACCAAAAGGGCAGCAACAAGGGGTAGTTTATTTGGCTAGAAACAACAACAATGAGCCCAAAAACAATGTGCTTAAGCTGCTTATGCAGCTTAAGCACTTAAACTTAAATTTGCTTATTGAAAATTGACAGAATAAGAAAGGTGGCTCAAAAACTTATTTTGACACTAAAAGTTATGGTTAAAGAGACTTAATACACCCTACACACTCAGCCAACTTTGGCTGAGTGCACTTGACCCATAACCAACACCCATATGACCCATTTTCAGGCAATGCCAAACACCCCCTTAATTCTATAAAACTTGATTTTTTAACTGAGTTTCATGAAAATGAGGGCTGAGAAAGGGTATTGGCCAAGGTTTTATCACTTTTAACACTTTCTTAACAACTTTAAACAGATTTAAACAAATAACATTAAACTTTAAATTTCGAACATGGAAATTCAAGAATTTCTTAACTTTTTTATTGAAAATCAAAAACTTACAACATAAACTCTTAAAAAGGAACTGAATACATTAATTGCTTAAAAGAAATACTTAAATTAAAATTAAACTAAAACATGGTGCTCTTGGACTTCGGCTTGGCCTTCTCTTTTATAGAAGTCGAAACTCCTTGGTTTGTGTTTGTTGTGAGTGTAGGGAGTCCAAGCAGCAATCCTAGGCCCTTGGATGCCTTTGTGCTACTTCATAGCTCAACCTCAGCCATAGATGGGATTCGGGTTTGTGGATGGCCAACCTGGCATTGCTAAATATGCAAGTGGGAAGTGGGTATAGGTGAGGGGTAGGCTGGGAAAGTACTATGAGGGGATGGGGTGAGCTGTAAACCGTGGGTGAGGGGTGGTATAAGGTTGGCGGGAAAGGGTGAGGGTACAGGGTAAGTGGTTATGTTTAAAAGAAAAGATTGAAGATGATGCAAGAATAGTCCCCCATGTTTCTTCGGGGTTGGGGGGGTGGGGGGGTGGGTTTGTGGGGGGTTGGGCGTTGGTGTTTTGGGTGGGGTTGGGTTATTAAGGTATTTTTAAGGTTATTTTGGTGGGGGCGGGTGTGGGTATCTTGTTGGTTTTTGGGTGGTATAAGGGGGGGTGTGGATAACTTAATCCCGCAACTCATCAAACAAAAACTGTCTTGAAATTAAGTTATAAGTTGTTACAAAGCTCAACGTTTTTGAAGAATCGGCTCAACTTTGGGTTTACTCAAAATTTAAGATCAACCAAACCACTTAAAACAAAGCTCGACGTTTTGGAAGAATTGGCTCGACTTCAGGTTTACTCAAAATTTAACATCCACCAAAGCACATAAAATAATTTGAGGGTGCATTAAGGTCTACAAGTAAACTTATGTATCGAAATTGGCCTTCCAACGAGTCTATTAAGACCGTTAGGATGCATCAAAATAACCTCTAACCACACTGTTGGGATGTATCCAAAATGGATCTTCCAACAAGTCTGCTATCAACTGGAGCTCAACTCCTAGCTAGTGCTAAGACTGTTGGCTTAATAGGAATCACAAGTAAGAACCACACTGTATGAACCACCAATGCAACTAACGCAATTATATTGTGTCAAGTGTTTATCTCTTATTTCTCACTAACAAAGTGGTGAACGACGCGTATGCCCATATAAGGCTTCAATGAAACGCCTTTTAGTGCTAGTTGTGTAGAGGTCGTTATAGGAGAACTCAACTAAAGGAAGACGAGTATCCTAACTACCTCCAAAATCATTCATACATGCCCTAAGCATGTCCTCCATGGTCTAAATAATACACTCACTCTGCCCATTAGTTTGAGGATGACAGGTCGTACTCATAACTAATCGTGTCCCCAACGCTTTCTGCAACGTTTTCCAAAACCGTGAAGTAAATTATCCATCTTGATGAGAGATGATTGACATAAGCACGTCATGTCTCGCTACTATCTTATCAATGTAGAGTCTTGCCAACCTCCCCATCTTATAATCTTTACGTATAGCCAGAAAATGGGATGACTTAGTCAGTCTATCGACTATTACCTAAATTGTATCATACCTACTTTTAGATCTCGGCAACTTCGTAATAAAATCCATAGTTATTCTATCCCATTTCCACTCAGGTATCTATGGATGTTGCAACAAACCTGAAGGTCTTTGATGTTCAGCCTTTGCTTTTGAGCAATCAAATACTTACTAACATACGTAGCTATATCCTTCTTCATACCTGGCCACCAATACATATCTCTCAAATTATGGTACATCTTATCCGCCCCCGGATGAATAGAGTACCTCGATGCATGAGCCTTATCCATGATTAATGTCCTTATATCTCCTATCAATGGAACCTAAATTCGGTCCATAAAGTATAAATTAGGGATGGCAACGGGCAAGAAAAAACCCATAACCCACGGGTACACACACCGTGATGGGTGGGTAACCCCGGCATTTTTTACCCATGGGTGGGTCGTGGATAAAAAATGAACCCACCAACGGGTGATGGGTAGGTGACGGGTAATGTATATCCATCGTGGGTAAACCCGTCACACCATTTAAAAATACCCGCGCCCATGAAGACATTTTTTATTAAATTGACATTTATTATATTACTTAAATATTTGTTAGGTTATTAGTAGATATATTTAATAGTCACATACATAGTTACATACGTCCTTTTTGAGATCCAAAACTATAATAAGAATATGAATCTTGAAAGTATCAAATATATAAATAATCAAGTCAAGTTCGGTTATACTTGGTCTTGCGAATTTAATGTGCAAGTAACTACTATTCTTAGTCAATAATTCACGAGTCACAAAAGTAGAATTTTATACCTTTTTATGTATTAATATTATTGTTAATGTATAATTAGTGAATAGTTGACTAAGTGTGCACATCTTTATCAGTATGTAATAACTTATCCATCTTTTTATCAAATTCGATTTTAAAAATATTCAGAAACATATGTGTAAATGTTACGTTTCACAAACCCACAAGCAATGGGTACCCGCAGGCATGGGCATGGGTAAAAAACTGTACACACAAACGGGTAGCGGGTGGGTAACAGGTAAGAGAAACATCTTGGGTGCGGGTAACGGGTTAGAAGTACCCATTCCCATTACCTACGGGTGTCATTCCTAGTATAAACCACCAGCTTTCTTCTTTTCCATTTGCTGGTCCATGCCATGTAACATTTATGCAGGCGCGTTCTCTACTTTGGATGCCTCATTTTGAGCTACTAGTATCTTATCCTTAACAGCAGACTGAATAGTCATAGACATTGCTCGCACTCGTCTTGGTTTCACCATTTCTTTCCTACTTAAAGCATTAACTACCACGTTAGCCTTCCCTAGGTGATAACGAATCTCACAGTCATAATCACTAAACAACTTAATCCACCGTCTTTTTCACATATTTAACTCCTTCTGGTCAAATTTATGCTGAAGACTCTTATGATCCGTGTAGATAATACTTTTCGTCCCGTACAAATAATGCCTCCATTTCTTGAGAGCAAAAACCACCGCACCCAACTCTAAATTATGGGTGGTATAGTTCTTCTCATAAATCTTCAGTTGGCATGATGCATATGCAACCACCTTACCTCCTTGCATAAGTAACATCCAAATCCTTGATTTGACGCATCATAATAAACTACAAAGTCATCTGGTCCATCAGGCAATGTCAATATTGGAGCATTACACAAGTTGTCCTTCAATGTTTGAAAAGTTTCTTCTTGTTCAGCGCCCCACTCGTACTTCTTGTTCTTTTGCGTTAGCGAAGTGAGGGGTTTGTCAATCTTAGAGAAGTTTATGATGAAACATCGATAGTAACCTGTCAATCCTAAGAATGACCGTATCTCTAACGGTGATTTAGGAGCTTTCCAATTCTTCACTACCTCGATCTTACTGGGATCATCATAAATGTCATTGTCGTTTACTACATGTCCAAGGAAATATACTTCTTGTAGCCAGAATTTACATTTAGAAAACTTAGCATACAACTTATCCTTCTTGAGCAGCTCCAGAATTAACTTCAAATGAACTACGTGATCCTCCTTAGGCTTCGAGTAGATAAAGATATCATCAATACACATGATGACAAACTTGTTTAGATACGGCTTGCACACCCAGTTTATTAAGTCCATGAAAATCGCTGGTGCATTGGTTAACCTAAAGGGCATAACCGCAAACTCAAAGTGTCAATATTGCGTCCT